>PNEQ01124385.1:0-54477 GCA_003012365.1 Medauroidea extradentata | reverse complement strand
TCCAGTGAGTGAGCATTTGAACATTTGACGATGTAGCGCAGGAGTCCGTGAGCGTTTTTACGCATGTCCGCCATTGGTTCGGAGTCCGCAAGGTCACGTTTAATAAACAATGACCCAATCGAAATAGTTTCCAACATATACATGACTTAGAAATCCAACCTCTCCTCAGTTGAATCCGCGAAATTTCCGGGGCTCTAATAATGACAACTATCACCCAATGTAAACAATTTATAAGAAAATGTTATTTTGTTGGTTTTCAACATTATTCGATACAGCTTAGCTTCTACTGTCGTACTTGAAGGGCTGAGATACTTAATGATGGAAGTCACAAATATTTAGAAATGTTCTTACTTATACAACATGTATTTTCAAAAAGAAAGTTCAGTAACAAATATTTCACTAACTACTAGATTTAATAATACAGTTAAGGTATTGCAAAAATGCATTGTAGTTTCCATGTGATTGAAAATAATTATTTTTAGAAAATATATTTTTTAACCTGACTAATACTAAGTACTATAAATTTAAGCCACACATTTATCGTTGGAATATTTGCGAAGCAATTACTTTATACTAAGTAAAATTTTGCCAAGTGTTTGTGACAAATGTTAGGTTATCAGTTTGTATTTATGTTCAAACGGTCAAAATTATGCTAGTGACTGGCAAATGGTTCAAGGTAACGTTATTTCAGTGATTGCTGGACGTTAATGTTTTATATTGTTATAAATTGTTATAACGAATATGAGTGTGTTATCTAGTAACACGGGGGTATGTTACGCTTCGTTACATACCACGATAGTCATTAATATGCGCACTATAAGCAGTGCTATGGACTGCAACTCCATGCTAATTCAACCGTATCATAGTTTTTGAGTTGTGGTTTATTTGTTTTATTAATTTTTAAAGATAATAGATTAATTTCCCAATGGAATAAAAAGTGTAAGTAAGGTAGATTTTATTATTTAATATCGTATATTAAAATTTTTATTAATTTAAACATCCCTACACTATTTCTAATTTGCCCGCTGGGAGTTTTGAAACTTAAGGGTCCCGTCCGTCTGCGATAATTCTGTACGAGCGGAGGTCGGGAACGCATAGCCACGTAGGACGACTATTTCTCATTCATCATATGCGGCATCGCATCTAAGCGCAAAGTACTCAACTTACGTGCAGTTTCACTGTCGGTGACCTGATTGATAGAGACCAAGTGGCGACCTTGTATTTGCACGGTGTGAACATGAAGACAGAATTAGCCTATATGATTGGTGCATTAAGAGAATTCTATAAGTTGGTGCATTAAAAAATTTATAGTTAAAAAAAAACGCTGAATACGTCCATTTTTAGCTATTTTCTCGCCCAGAATACACATAACTACAGACCGATAAATTTGGCAGGTTCAAAGAGCTGTCGGCTAGAATCCACAGTCCTGGGTACACTCTGTCCTCATTGGTTGCTGCTTCAGTGAGTGGACAGTTGTACATGTGACAAGGTAGCGCGGAAGTCAGTGCTTTCATGCATCTGATATTAGAGACGTGCAAAATTCGTGTTATTTTCTGACAACTGACTAGACTCCAAGTGACTATAGGCTCGTTCGATGTCTCCCGCTGGCCGATATTGTCGTGACTTGCCGCGGAGAATGCTTACACGGTATAGAGAGGCCAATCTGTGTTAAGACGTAACACACGTAAATGACAACACATAAAAGTTCGTGGCAAATTGAATCGCTGATTATAGTCTGTTATGTATATGAAAGTGAAGTTTAGTCTGCTACCAAATGATAACGCGAATTTTGCATGTCTCTAGAAATTACCTCACTGTCTTCAAGGAAGACTGACAGTAACAGTGACCCAATAGCGAAACTACTTAACGTGTACAGGAGTTTGAAAAATAATACCTTTCAAATTAACTTTCGAAATTTTCGGGCATATTAGGAAGGAAAGTATAAAACTAAACATTTTCCCGAGCGTTTGACGATTTTTAAACGTGTTCATAAAAAATACAGGCCTGTATAGTGATTTATTTAATAAACCTTTTTTTCCACCTGATTTACAGCTCAGCGCTCGGCCACCTAGCCAGACAACACCCTTAGGTCGATACTACAATGTACCTGTTGCAGTACTTGGTCTTGTACAAGATTCTGTGAGGTCTGGTGTACGAGACAGTATATATGTCTCTGTGAAAGTCGGCATGTAAACCTACTACTATGCAGCAGAAACTAGCGTAATAGAATAATACGCACTTGGCAAGTGCGCAAAGAATGTCGTTTCGCCTCAATGTACAGATTTTCAAACTTATAAGTTGAACTTTACTGACTGTTCACATTTTATTTTACTATTACGCCGTTATAAATTTAATTGAAATGTTATGTTCCTACCATACGGCTGTATTTACAATCTACCAAAATATATCACAATATTTTCTCATGTGTTTTAGTTATTCGCAATTCGATGTAAAATTCAATCGTTTATGAACAAAAAACCGACATAAAAATACGTGATTTTTAATCACTTCTTCCAAATATGTAATAACATGGAAAATATCCTGTACTGTACAGTTAGAAATTGGTTATAGGTAGAGTCCCGGATATTTCGCGGGTTCAACGACCAGCAGGCTGGACTGCACACTCCTGTGTACACTCTATCCTCAGATAGGCCTACTAGTTCACTGGTTGCTACTCCAGTGAGTGAGCATTTGAACATTTGACGATGTAGCGCGGTAGAACATGAGTGTTTTTATGCATGTCCGCCATTGGTTTGGAGTCCTCAATGTCGCGTTTAGTAAACAATAACCCAATCGAAACAGTTTCCAACATATACATGACTTAGAAATCCAACCTCTCCTCAGTTGAATCCGCGAAATTTCCGGGGCTCTAGTTATAGGTTGGGCCAGGAATATTTCCTGAGTTCAACGGCCAACATGCTATAATCCATTATCCTGTATATCGAAGCCCTATTATTTGTCCACTACCTTCTACTCATTCAGACAGCAGACAATGAACGAATAGACGGGGCTTGAGTATGTATAGGGCATTTGATTCTAGCATGCAGGTCATTGAACTCGCGAATTTTTCCTAGCCCTGGTTATAAGTAAACTTTATATATAATTTTTTTACTGTGTGGGAAACATCGTAAGTCTCTATTTCTCCTTCATAAAACACATAAATGTTTCAAACGTGTAGTCACTAGAAATTGCATTTCGTATTATTTAAAATTCATCCAAATAATTTTCAAACCCAAGATGGTTATCCAACATTATCATAGAAGCGACACCAGTTATAGCTTCATTGTTCTGTTACAGGTAGTTGTCGCGTGGAGGGCTCCTCGCTCAGAAACTGCGATATGATTGGTCAAATACGAAAGTTAATTTGTAACTTGGTACAGAAAACAGGACAGGTGTTACTGAAGCTTGCCTGTAAAACACCATGCAAGGCAGAAGATGACGTAATAGCTGCCGTACGGACTGGCATAACAACGGAACGCCATATTCGGTATAATATAGTCTAATATCATGCTTGTGAAAGATTCTTGCGATGGGGTAGATGATATAGTGAAATATTGTTGACATACGCCATTGCAGTGGTATACGTCTCAGAAAAAACAAGAGTGAACCCAGAAAAAAAACAACGTAGGAAAAACAGACAAACTGGCTGTAGCCAACGCATACATAACTAATAAAACATGAAAATACATTCCAAGAGGAATTGTGTCAAATCACAAACCTAGTCTGATAAATTCTTTAAAGATGGTTTAAAACTTTTCTGCAAGTCGTAGAATAGAGACAGGAAAAATGCACGGTTTCACAGACATGTAGGCTAACCTACAATAATATCTGTGACTCAAGTAGCTAACGAATGCTCATTGGCTGCTCGTTGGCGCCGTGTTACACCATGATTGGACCTGCACTTAGCGGCTTTTAAATTATTCGCACATCGTCCACCAAGAGGTGTCAAATATGCCAAGTGTCAACAGACAATGAATTATGCGAATTTACAATTTGAGTTCTAGACTACGCGTAATATTAAATGCAAATTGTCATGTTTCTACGCATGGAACACAAATTTCTAACCACTGAACTGCTTCCAAGTACAGTCGATGCACTCTGTATTTTATATTGTAACCATTGTGAGTAAACTTGAGATTTTCACAAAACTGGGCATTATAGTACAGTGATGTACTGCTAGTACTTTGGGCTCGAGGGATGAGACTAAACGGAAGAAATATTTAGTATTAGTCTGCTAGGAAAAATAAAATTTCGCTAGTTTAATGGTAAGAATGTTATTATCCATTGCCCTATCCTAAACAAAGCCCGGTCAATTAGTTCATTGTCTGTTGTTCCAGTAAGCAGCGGGTAATGGACAAATAGTTAGGGCTTGAGTATACACAGGTCAGTTAATTCTGACATGCAGGTCATTCGTGGGGTACTACTTTCCATTCATATACCTTACACACAAACATAAACAACAGGAAGTCTCATAAGTTACAGTTGAGCAAACCGCTGTTGTAATGAACTGCTGTGTTTTGTCGTTCATAGTATCATAGCAGCGGGCTTACGCCTGCGAGGTAGGCAATAAACATTTTTTTTTTTTAGTTTAGCCCTCGCAGACATTCATGACAAATTTAAACTACTAATAAATTTACTGTAGAATATTTTTCTCCTTAAGATTTGTGCCAGTCAAAAACTTTCATTACATAACATTTTCTCGCTTTTTTTACAAGGAACATTGTGCAATGTTTGTAACATACTTTCGTGAACATCCGATATATACGTTGACTCAACATTAATTTCATAACTAAGACTTTACGCAAGTGCTTATACGAGGAAAATGAAATAAAAAAACCGAACGTTCTTACGTGCGTTTTTCAAGCATTGGAGAAAAGAGTAAGGTAAACAACCAGTCGAGGATAAAGGTTACTTCATGTTGTATCTTAAGGTTCCGGGTTCAAATCCCAAGTAAATACTGCTTAGAGATCAGGATAATTTGCGGGTTCTCCGGTCCGTGGACTAGACTCCAAGGATATCCTTGCAAGCAAGCAAATAGTATATGCTTCTTTGTCTCTTATAATGCACAGCGGTATTACATGTTTAGCACAGCATTCAGTTGTTTCTTTCTTATCAGCGCAGCGCCCTCCAGGTGCCAAATAAGTCAAAGAGCAGTTACAATTATGACAAGAATGTATTGTTATTTGAATTTTAGCTCGTGTGTAAAAGAAATTGCGAATACTTCAGGTCCGTAATGAGTTTCTTTGTCGCTATGTGTGGGCTCAAGTGTCCGCAAAATTCCTACGGAGTCATTTCTTCCCATCATCTTTGCCGCAGACGTTCGTATGGGACAATTAGACACAGTCGCTGGAGCGTAAAATGCCATCACAGTGCGAATATAACTTCTTCCGTTTCGTTTCCGACGACACATTACAACGCAAATTGCGTAGCGTATTTTCCCACGTATTGGTCCGCGGAGGAAACTCGTAGCTCGCTGTACAGATGGATGTTGGCGAGATGATGGACTCAGCCAGCCGGGTGGAAACTCCTCGAGGGTCGGCGACATGTTGATAGTCTGTAGCTAGGCCGCACGCTGTGACGTGCCAGGGGAAGGCGTCGGTGCGTGGGCATTGGCGCGACTATCGTGACCCGGCGACACACGCAGGTTTCTCACGGCTCTCTGGCAACATACAGAGACTGAGAGACGTCCCGTGGCCTCTCGCCGCGTGGTCAGCCAGTCGTGAACGCAGAGTCTACGGAGCGTAAGTTCTCGGCGGGCGGTCCGCGCCCTCAGGGGGATACATCAAGTATCTGCAGTATAGAGATCTGACGAGAGAGGTGTTGATCGCTTGTGAAGACCGATGTGAACTTGATGATGTGGGAACATCTCGAGAAAACCCCATGGCGGCGTTCACACTCGTGAAAGTCTGGAGACGAATAGTACACCACCGCAGTTCATACGTGTGTATTCATCGCTACACTCTTGCATAACTGGCGTACAGAGCCCTATAGACAGTCTTGAACAATTCTAACAATAACATACGTATATTGTTATGACGTCATACCTTAAAGGTGTTCAAGTGGTGTGAAATTATTATTTTATAGTTTCATGAAGGTGTTAGTTTTGTAGACTGTACTCGTTAGTACCTACAGCTTCTTATTATAAAACAATATTAGCGCGAATTGTTCTCTCATAACGGTGCGTCAAAGTTAAAATTGACATGTTATGTTGCCATGCTAATTGATCACCTTAAATGAAATCATTCATAGTGAAATAACATATCACGGGCTACGTAATTTGACATTTACCAACTCACAAAGTAATATTTTGAAACTTAAAAAAAAAAATCGCAAAAGTACAGGGGGAAAAGTTGCATATTTAGCAGTTTTTTTTTTTAATACAAAAAACTTTCACTCAGAGTTTTTCTAATATTTGGTTACGTAGCCCACAGCATATTATTTCACTGTAAATTATTTAGTTTAGGCAAGTCAACTGGTTTTCATTATTTGCATGACAGTGTTGACATGCAAATTTTGACTTTGACGCACTGTTATTCGAAAACTACGCTATTTTTAATTATTTCGTAAGAGAAACTGCACTCACAAGTATCGTCTACAAAACTAACACTACTTCGTATAAATATACAATTATGACTTAATCGTATTTGGACATCCGTAAGGTGGTGGCCTGGGAGAACGTATTTTGCACATTCGAGGCCTAGAAGTAGGAAGCTATAAGGACGACACAGCACACTTATGACGACTCACCATAGCCTCTAGGTGCAAGTCACTAACTGCCGTGCTGTCTTCTCGCCGACATCGTGCCTCTATGAGACATTCAGTGATAACCCTATTATTTTATGTCGTAATATTGAAGGTGTACTGTACAAGCCTATACCTTGTCAAATATTTTGCGCAAATGTTTACAACAAAATACGCCGGCAAAAACCCCCGTTTGAACGCTATTCCTAAGCAGACGTCACTTCCACACATTCAGTAGTTTCGAATAAACTTGTTGCGACCGAAGTTCTGCACGCTGTGTGGGGGCTTGTGTAGGCGAGTACAACAAGGCCATAAGTTCCTTATCACGCCGTTTTCACTAATATTAGTTCTTCAGTCCTGGAGCCGGCCTCCATAGCGTGGTCGGTAGCATGCCGGCCTACGGTGCGAGAGGTCCTGGGTTCCAATTCCAGTACGAATATGGATTCTTGTGCCGTTTTCTAAAGTTTAGTTAATTTGTAAGCCGTCCCTCAGTCAGCCTGAAAAGAACATAAAACCGGGCGGACGTCAATAAACCCTATAAAAAATAACTGAAGCACACATCGTACAGCCGACTCTTAGACGTGTTTAATAGTGTTTTTACTATAAGAATAATTTTTTTAAAAACGAAAATATAGATATTTATAATTCAGTTTGGTTATCGACCTAAATAAATGTTTATAAGTTGACAATTAGCCATGCTAACATACATTTTTTTTAAATTTTGAAATATTGCACTGTGTAGCAAAAACTAACATTTTCAACAGTGCTATGAAATTACTTTACGATATATTATCTGATCGCTGTTAGAATTTATTAAATAATGTTAGCAAGAAGAGCTTAAATATGATCCCAAGGCTGTAACTGCTGAATACAGTAGAATATTTACACTGATTTACTAAGACTACTAAGTTGATGGCATCAAGTTGCAGAAGTATACAGATTCTCTGAAAGGATAAAAATACCAGAGTTTCATACATGGTCACTTTGCCGGGAATGGCCAGAAATGTGTGTATATTGGGCAGAGATAGTGAAAAATAGCAAGGATAGTTATTGCCACCGTATTTGACCAAACAGTGTAGCGCACTGCGGCTTGTATGATTGGAGGATGGCTTGTAGTTGTTCAAAGACGAACCACAGATAATTTGTAACGTCACACCGCAGTTATGACCAGTCAGGTGGGGACACGGTGTTAAGGAATGAACGTAAGATATGGACATGTTATATTGAAGCATAGCAAATATGCATGTTTCCTGCGATAAATTCGTATCCTTAAGGCCTTGTTACGGAGTTTTGCAGTGATTTCGAAAATATTTTTTTAATTGCTACCTAGTACACATATCAAAATTTCGCTGCACAGTTTTGACACTTACATGCTTTAATTTGTAGCTGAAATTTTTGTAGAACTATACTGAACGGTTTTTTAGATTTCATTACCCAAAGTACCACGTTTTTCGTCGTGAAAATAAGCAAAAATTAAGGAAATTATTTTTTTACTGGTGAATGGTACATTATTTTAAAAAACGCTTCCACAGTATTGTGCATAGTGTGATTGCACATTGACTCAAATTTTTTTCAAAACTTTTGGTTAAAAAATATTTGAGTTATTGGCACCAGTGTGAAACAACTCGGGAACAAGCCCTTAATTATGGCTCCGGCAACCAAAGTTGCATGCAGGTTCTGTCTCTTCTTCATTTGACGTAGGTTTATTATTCTCGGGGCCACACATTTCTAAACATTTAAGGGACCTTCTTCCTACCTGCGCTTCAAACACGTCGCAACGAGTCACGAATATTCTCTTTTGACGCATTATAATATTGGATACCTACGAAAAGAACACACACTTGAAACTATGTCGGTATAGTTTTAAAAATTCGACATTTTTATTTTTAAAAAAACATTATTTTCTGGCCCCTCAAAATGGCCAAACATGGATTCTCCAGACTACCATATCTGGAAAAATAACAACAGGATTTTAAAAACACGACTACAGAAACAAGGGTTACACTTTGAACAATGCTACCAACAAATAAAATAATGCAGTCACAGCTTAAAGTCCCATAAGAAAAAGGATAGTAGTAAAGCTGAGTGGCTTGCGTTGAGAGATGATAATGCGTTGCATAAGTTGATCAACGGCAACCTACCGCTTCTGCCACGCACACACCATAGCAGCCTATCTAGGGAAGCCTCTTAAGAGTGCGTGGTAGATACATACACGCTGAAAACATCAATATAATTCTACGCTTTTTTTCGAAGCCAATATGGATAAAATACTCAATGACAATCCTAGATAATGGTATTTGCCAGCTTTATGAGTAAATAGTTATCCAAAATTATTAATTCGTTACGCGTGATCTCCTGCGCCGCAATTTAATGCACGAGATTGCGCCTCAGAAGTTCGTAACACTGGACACAATTTTGTTTAAAACGTTGGCTAAAACTATTGTCTAGAATTGCTGTTGTTTAATCTTCGCAAATTGGCTTCAAGAAACCTACAATTATAGATTCATGCTTTTAGCGTTGAATTATGTACCACGCCCTCTTAAACGGCCACAGAATTATACCAAAAGAATAGCGAATGTCAGCTGTTGTCAGAAAATTAACGTCAGTTCCCAAAACCTTACATATGTTGTCAGCAACAAAGTCTGCTATATTCGTTTGCATTACCTCGGTTGTGTCGCCTTTGTTTTCAACAAGTTTTGTTTATTGTATATTTAGCCGCTATGCTTCTTCGTTTGGGGCCGTGGCGGTCACACCACTCGCCTCTCTCTAGGGCGATCCTGGTTCGATCCTGACGGGTCGGGCCTCAGATTTTCTCGTGTGGGAATCGCAATGTACGGTGCCGCTGGTCCGTGTGTTTTCTCGAGGGTCTCCAGTTTCCCCCTCCCCTCTCATTCTCGCGCTTCTTCGTTGCATGGAATGTCATCCTACGGGGTACGCAGATACAGTAATAAATCTACATCCTTAGTGCGATGCCCTAATCTTTTGGTATTCTTCCCATACGATATTATGGTACTTTTAGTTAGTGTCGTCTTTCTTGACACACTGGTTGACAACAGCAAACACTTTGGATTTTATTTTAGTTTTATTGTTAGTTTTCTGTGACCCAGCAACACTCGACTGATATAGCGTACGTCCACTAAAATATTTTCAGTGCACAATTAACCATATTTTGTAGAACCACGTCACTTGTATTTATTAATGAAGGTCATAAAACTGCCGTATCGGTGCTGAAAGTCACACAGAAATATCTGTACGTTTAGAAACCTTGTATGACTTCAGCCTGTGCCAACAACATAGATGTCTTCAATATGTAGGCTATTGACTGTTTTCTTACCACGTTTAGGAGTGCTTACTATGGGAATTTGCCGTTATTCTATGTTACCACGTCTATACACAGAGAAAAATTTTTGGTATAGTCAACCGTATATGTGTTCGTATATGACGAAACAGCCGTGGAAACGTTGAATCAACCAAATATATGGCTGGCAGGCTGATTTTGTTGCATCAACAAGAGAGTTCGGTCTCGTTAAACGCGCATTTTGTTAGATAAATAAAACCATTTTTTTTTTTTTTGCGTTTCAAAGATTTTCCAGTCGACAAAAATTTAGTTGGGCAAAATACATATTTGTTTCGCCATATTCAAACGTATGTATGGTTAAATGTAACAAACCTTTTTCTCTGTGCATATACAGCAGTGTGGTGTGCTAGTTGATTATATTTCAGAACTGGTGGCACTAAAACGAATGACGTTATCTGAAATTCAGTTCAACTCTATGTATGTATAACTAAAAACAGTTTTCCCAATTATGGGAATAATAATGATAGCAGTTTTCATGATACAGTGTAACAGTGCCTATTTACACGGGTATTAAAACATGTGCAGCAGTTGACCTCAAAGAGAAATGTCAGATCTTATATAACCTAAGTTAAGAGGCCTATACGTGGCGCAAAACAGCTATACGTATTCTCAAAATTTTACCTACGAATATAACACACAGTTGAAGCGATTATTTGTAAAGTGCAGCACGCATATTAGAAACACTATTTTAGAGCCCCTCAAAATTTCTTTAAAAAAATGAATAAATAAAACTTATTTAACTACTGTTAATAAAGTAATACCGTCCAGATTCGTAAAGAAAAACTCTAGAAGAACGTGATGGACTATGCTATAAACTTTAAATAAATGAAATTGCAGGGTAGCTGCTTAAAGTTGTATGAGAAAAATATAAACTAAACTCTGCACGCAATTTTGGAGCGCCGCGAATATAAACGAAGTGGTTAGTGTCGAGTATGGCCAAGTAACAAAAAAAAGTTTACTTAACATAAGGTGGGTTGGACGTTTGGTTTGCTAACGAATTTTTTTTCTAAGAATGTCATTACTTAAATAATTGTGATAAATTCGAAAATGAAATAATTTAATTTGCATTTACTATCAAGATAGCCACGCGACACTAACTTTCATAATAGAACTAGCATGTCATTGCGAAAGTTACTATAAAACTTGTTTACCCGACTGGAATGTCATGGCAGTTGCTAACATTATTTGCTGTCTTAGTGAAAACGAGTCTTCGCGTGCTAGGAAGAATCAGAAAGTGGTTCTTTATATCTGGTACATTTTCGTTTAGTAATTATTTTTAAAACAAATTGTCGGGTATTGTAGGAAGATCGATGTACAGTACGTGTGTATTAAGCGACCTTGCCTTGAATGAGGTGACGGATAAATGGCAGCTTTCAGAGCAATAGAAGCACCAAGTGTAGAGCTATCCGATAGAGTCGCCACAGCTCGACAGTATGAGAGGAGAAGTACCAGCCGCAGAGAAAGAAGCACTCTTTGTATCGAGGTCATTGTGGAGAAGTTACTCTGGCAGAAGAGAAGGTATTAAGGCGCGGCCAGTTTGTGCACCTGCCCCAGAATGCCCCGAGGTTAGGGGAGGGGGATGGTCTGCCGGGGATAATCCACTTAAGTGAACGGCGGGGGTGACAGCGGTAAAAACATCTCGGCCTTGACAAGTGTGTGTGTCTTGGCCCGGGCCAGGGGATTACTGGGAGGTGTTCCCTTGTCAGCACGCCCCCCTACCCCCTTGTGGTCCAGGGTGTGTCAGGATGCTGGGACGGCGAGCTGGCCAGCAGCGCACGGTTCGTCCTGACATGTGTATTGTTTCATTCATAGGCGTACCCATGGGGGTGGTTTACGAGCGTAAGCTCACCCCTAACACCATGAAACATTTGGAAATTTTTTCCATCTATTACAATTTGCAGTATATTCTATTAAAATCAGTACAAAAAATAATGGGATAATAAACGGATTGAAATTTGTTAGTATCACAGCAATCAAAAACACCGAAACCACATCAATGCTACCTTCACAATTACAGTCCAAAACCCCCTTCGATAACAATTAATTGAAACGGCAATGGTTTCACTGTTTTCGTGTCACAGTCTAGAAGGTCCGTGAGAAAGTTAGCATGCTTAAGAAAAAAAAACTTAGAAAAAAATCAATGTGTTCAACATTAACAAAAGTTGTCTCTTACTTCTTGTGTGGTTGGAAGCGAATTGCCAAATGCATTTCCACGTATTTTCTTAATTAAATAACATACCGTTAATCTTGAATCAAAATTAAATTAAATGTACGTATTTGTACGTAACACAATTTATGCATTATTTAAAAAAAACAATAAGCTGCTACCTACCGCACAACAGAAGAAACAAACTGACCGTTGTTAGCTCACTGCTTATGCTCTGTTTATGCCAATTCATGATTCAATGGACTGATGGCAAAAGTTAGTTCATAATTTCATCAAGTGATGGCATGAGCTATCGTTGTAACTAAACATATACGCACACATTGTTGTACGTTAACGTAGACAAAGATATACGTGGTAATTTGCCACACAAGTGGAAGAATTACATCTAAATGTTTATTAATGAAATTGCCAAATGAGGTCAATTTATTGTTATGAGTTGTTATGTTTCATTACTGCCAGACATTGTTTTGGAATTACTAATTTTTTTTTGTTATAACTAGAAATAAATTTTAAAGTTTGTGTGTGGCTTTATTAGCGGGAGTTTTATTGTGTATAAAAGTACGCATATTGACTGTATTTACGTGTTTCATAGCTGTAATCGTGCTCGGCGTAAGCAGCTGTAGCCAAACTAACTTTGTTTTAAGAATAAAGGGCAAGCACGCAACAAATATTTAAAGTGTAAGGTTCATATTTTTTTTTAGTTATGCAGTTATTGATATTTATGGGTATTGTATTCGAGATGATATTGGACAAAATATATGTGTAAACCTAACATCATATTATTATATGACGATTGTCGAGATATTATTTGCAAGCGTTTTGGAGACATTTGCATTTGTTTGCCACTGCGACAGTATTAAATCTTAATATTTACTGGCTAAATTTATATATATATATATATATATATATATATATATATATATATATATATATATATATATATATATATGCACACACATGTTGTTTGCGAAACCATTATCGTTTTATGTGTCGGAAGAGGACATCAAGGAAGTGTAGTGTAATGTAATTTTAAGTAACTTTGCAGCATTTTACCATTAGTAACTGTTGTTCCTCACATGCACATTTAAAAAGTATATATTGTACATGGCAGACCTTTGGACAGAGGGATGTAGACGTAACCACTGTACAGGTCTATGTAAATTGGAGTAGATACGTAGTAATGTTTGTATATACATGCATGAGAAAGATGCGAAGTGACTGAAATTAGAAAATAGACAGTGTTTTTCTAGAATAATGACTTTATCCTGAACCAACTTTAACAGGTTGATCAAGCATGGCGGCGCAACGGTAACACGTTGGACAAGCTCGTGGGTTCGGTCCCTGTGGCCTCGATACCTTGTTCCGACCATCCTGACTTCGATTCTCTATCACTCTAAAAAAAGCTTTCTTTGTCACAACACGAATTTATTTTAAATGTGAACCACTGCAAAGAAGCTTTGTCGCGAAGAAATTTTTTGTTAAAAGTGTAAAGTAAAAACGTTATTTTATTTTGTTTGAAGAAAATTTCGTTTTCTACATAAATCTTGTTTTGCAAAAGCTACAACTAACCCTATTCCCCAAAAGATTATGTTGAACTTTTTAAACTGTAACACAATTTTTGTTAATATAGCTTAAATATTTAAACAAATATTTTCCTTGCGGCAAAGCTGTTTTGAAATGTTATGATAAAGGAAGTATTTTAGAGCTCACGGTTACGCGTATTCGATCCAAGTGAATTCAGGGATTGTTCCTTAACATATGTCATGATCGAACCCTCATCTAGTTCTGTTATTGTGTAAAGTTCTGTGTAAGTATAACCGTCTCTCATAGCCTCGATGTCGACGAGACCTAAAAATCCGGTACAAGTTAAATAAACTTTAAATTAAATCAAATCCATCAATGAATTACATTACACAATTTATATGATATGAAAGCTTGTCGCGACATTTACCTACTTTATAAAAATAGCGTTTTTTTCCCTAGAATTACTTATGTCAACATCAATGTTACGAATTGTATTCTTATTTATCTAGACAGGTAAATCTCGCGACAAGCTATTATATAATGTAAATCGTGTAACGCAAATAAATTGATGGATTTTATTTAATCTAAAGTTTATTTTCTTCTTTTTTGAGGATTGTTTTAATAAAAGCATGTTTTTTTAATGTTTATATATATATATATATATATATATATATATATATATATATATATATATATATATATATATATATATACACACACACTAGCTGCCCCGACAAACGTTGTTTTGCCACATAAATAAGGATGTGGTATATAAGTGGAAGAGGTCTAATAATAAAGAAATTAATAAATAATAATAGAGCAGCGACACCTGGTGGGGACAGACTGGTATCAGCTCGTGGGGATAACTGATCAATCATCACACAGTTATTGACCGGGTTCTAAAATTATTAAATTAAAAATATTTGCTAAACAATAGCACTTAAAGAGTATAAAAATATATAAAAACCTATTCGCAGACCTACTGAATGTACTGTACATACAAAATTTCATTGAAATCAGTTAAACCGTTTCGGAGGAGTATTGAAACGAACACTGTGACACGAGAATTTTATATATTAGTTATTAGTTATTTGTCCATGTTGTTCCCACGAGTAGCGAAGAAATATCCGTCGACCCTCCCAGAGCTAATATACAACATGGTTCGCCCCGGTGCTCTGAGGCGGTATGTTCACATCATATGTGATACACCCTGATACCACTCAATCCACGGCACGGCCTCACCTTGACTTGGGTGTTTGTAGGTTGGCGCCACTTATTTCAGCTTGAAGCTTACTTGTACCTAACTAAACACATTTACGGGTTTGACTTTGGATATTTTTCACCACCGCTAGAAAAAATTATCCAGTGTGTAGGTCGATATTAGTTAAGACACGGCCCCGTTAAGTCTTACAGTTTAGCCGGGCAGTAGTACACCATCTCCTGGAATAGCTGAACACGGACGTCATTTTATTCGTATTCTTCTCAGCAAACCCTTTCATTTGAAATCCACATCAAAGGCGTGCATAAAAAATAACTAGTCCGCCATATTGGGTGGTCCACCATATTGGCTTTAGAATGACGTCACTTAGCTAACAACGAATTGTCATCCAAGCTAAACGTGTATACAAAATTTCATCTCAACCGATTGAGGATAACTGCTTTAGAATTCAGTTGCAAGATATAACCCGAACAATACTTAAACATTGCAAGTTATATAAAAGCTTGTAAAATTACGTAATACGGCCGTTTGGCTGACCACATGGCTCTGAGGATAGCGGTCCTGGTTTGTGAATCAAGGGTCCTGAGTTCTATTCGCGGCAGGGGAGAAATATGCAACATTTACCTCAGAGGACTCAGGACTGAGTGTTGTGTTGTCTTCTCGTCTACATCCTGAGGAAGATATTGACGAACCACCGAAGTGTGACCTCTCCTAGTCGCGCCTCACATGTTCCTACTGAGGTTCAAACTAACCTCCGCGCTGAACACTTATCATTAACAGGCTGCGTCACCTCTTTTGTTAAAACTCTTCATTTTTCTATAATAAATTATGGGCGTCACGAATTACAAACCATTTTCCTTAATAGAAACATTAGATTTTACGATTAAATTTGTTTTATTAGACTAAATTAGTACTAGAAGTTATTTAGTCCTTATAATCTGGTGAGAGATAATTACTTTTTTAAATGTTAACTATGCTTTAATATTTCGAATACAATGTTCATCATGAAAGTTAAAGTAATTATCTAAATCCCTATTGAACAATTTTGAAACAATACTTCCTAGTTTTTTAATCAGGTATAAATTATAATATCTCAGAAAAATAAGTGACACAGGTTCTTAATATAACCGTCCGTCCAAGAAGTCTAGCGGTGTTATGTGCAGAGTTCCGGCAAAAAAATATCGTATGGGATGAGTACGCGAGGACAAGGAATCACACCCTGAGAGCAGACTTCTGATCGCAAGTGGCTGTCTCCTGAACCCTGAAAGATGACACAAAATGAAGACTTACGATATATGTCGCGCCAAACAGCGCCCATATTTGTTACTAAGATACATTTACTCGAAGTACCCAACAGGAGAGCAGCACAGCAGGTATCTCCTTCGAAACTATTTATGAAACTACTTTACTTTCAACGAGAAGAAAATGCGATGGAAACTCGTCCGAAGCTCGAACCTCTACATAAATCTCTCGCATGTGTGACCGCGATCTAAAATATCTACGTAAAGTTATGTTCAAATTAATTTAATTATGTTGAACTGCGCCAGCGTTCAAAAGCAAATGAACTATAAACTAATCTTCATAAAAAATTCAGGTCCGCAAACTTAGAGATTCTAAATATCCACGGAGAATTTACAGACTTTATTCATAAATACTCGTTTCTGATTGGTAGAGATCTGCAAATTTCGCGTTATCAGTTGGCGAGTGTAGAAAAAACGATTTATCGCGGGAAAACTTGACTGTTTGTTAAGTTTCAACACACGTTCAGCATATCAAGAGATTACTGGCTTTCGCTTCTACATGGAGCTGTTACCTTGTTTGACTGAGCCAATGAGAATCCCGCTGTTGCAATACTTGATCTCCGTTATTGGTCTGCCAACAGTTACGTCGTGTCAGGTGTACATCAACCAGTCATACACGTTGCAGGAAACTACAGTGTTTTCAATGGTATGCTGGCACGAAAAATTTTTCGCGATATACCATCCTCTCTAGGCATGAGGCTAGGCACAGACCTATGCGCACTCGTACACACTCCGTTAATTTGTTTTCTCCATTCCTTAGTAAATTGATTTGTATGAAAAATCCTTCAAGCGTACCACACAAAGTGTCCGCCATCAACATAAGTCAGATTAGCACGGTAGTAACTTGGAATCCTGTCTGCTCCCAGATATCGGCAGGCATCTACTGATTGATGTCGTAGTAATCATCACATTGCGATTGTATGAATAAGCATTTTACTGAACTTGAGATTATTTCTGGGACGTTACAGTGCCTCTGAAATCCGCTACCTGCGCCGATCCCTGCTCCAGACGGGAGAAACATGGAAGTTCTATTTATGAGCTACAGTAGAAAGATGACTCTTTGAGAGGAACCCAGTCGAGAACCAAAGAGAAATGTGTAAAACGATCGTGACAACAGGGAAAAATAAAGATTCTTCACACCCCGCTCCCTCCTGTACACGAACACAGCCGACGAAGTTCAGATCTTCAAGACTTGACGCGCAGTAATTAGTTGGCGAGATTCAAGAATGTAGGGGCAAGCACGCGCTTTGTAACGTGAGACATAAACCTCCGGTGCTTTCGGAAAAACAGACGAGAAGTTTGCTATTCAGAGCTGCTTGCCTGCCATTTCCGTCTAGCGAACTATGCCTTAGAGCATAAAACTTCGTGTCCTGATGCGAGAAATGTCAAGAGATCCAGCTGCGAGAACTCTAGCGTTTCTTTCTAAGCTCCCGCCTCAGCTGCATTTGTCTTCCTGTTCTAGACGGTAAACACCAGGATGGAAGTTTCTTTGGAAAGTTCCATGGAAATTAGCAAGGCAGTCGGCGTGGTTGATTCTGTGGAAAGTTTATCAGACTGCTGGCCGAAGTCATGAAAGGTTTGGTAAACAGTCGTGTGCAAAACCTAAAGAGTGAAAAAAATTGCGGGATCACTGACCTGTTGGCTAAACTCCAAGATTATCTGCTTACTCAATCAGACAGCATCTGCGCTTAGGCTTCTCGCTTGATACAGGAGTGTCACATGATTGGACTTGCAATTAGCTGCTCCAGCCAATTGCAAATGTGATACGAACATTTTGTTTGAATTTTAGCTTGTTCCCAAACTGAAACGCAAATTTTTCAGGTTCATAGCAATAGCCTATGGGTGTAGATAGAGGCAATTCCTGAGAATCCTTCGTGCCTGTGTATTTTTTTTTTAAACAGTATCGTGGCATGCGTCTTGTGTGATCGGAGGAGGGCTATCTAGTTATTTACAGATGAATAGTTAACGTTCAGTATAGTGTAAACACGTTAGTTAACATTGGCCAAGCGAAATACTGATACTCCAATAACGAAAGAATAGCTACGAGATATAGACAAGTTATACAGTATTGAAGTCTAGCAAACAGTCAACTTTTCCGCGATAAATCAGTATCACTACTAATTGGTAATTTTGCTACAAGATGAAAATTTTAAACAGTCGTAATTATGTTAACGCATGTCTTGGTTGTGGGCCATGCACGGTAACGTGAGCAAGACGTAACCCCTTATAAATACGTTTTATACACAGAAAACACGGTTTTGTGGTGACTGCAAAATATTTTGTCAATATAGACCTCACGAAATATTTTTGCAGTGGTTACAGATTTTTTTTTTTTTTTTTTGCTGTCGCTGCAAAACTTTATTAGAGACAGCAAAATAGTTTAGTACTCACCACAAAAAAATTGATAAAGTTCTTGATGTCAAAACATTTTGTGGTGACGATTAAGTTTTTTTTTTTTTTTTTTTTTTTTTTTTTTTTTTTTTTTTTTTTTTTTTTTTTTTTTTTTTTTTTTTTTTTTTTTTCACTGAGACGTGTCGAACGTTTACTGACCAAAGTTTTGGTAGTAAAAATGAGTGCTTATCAAGCCACACAGCAGTAACTTTTTATTGGACTGCATTGACAAAAGGCGACAAAGTAAGAAATGTTGAATTTTAAAAGGGCCTTATAATATGCTTATCTTACCGTGAACATGTCGTACTTATGTTTAATATATTTCAAAATGTCAGTGAAATAAAATTTGTAGCATCACTTAAACATATACGATACACATATATAGGATGTTATCAATTTGAATGTCAATATTTTGAAGTGACAATCCTTAAATCTGGAGGAGGAAAATAATGTTATGTCAACATAGGCCCGAAAATGCGCAGTTTCTGTGCTGTATATCTTAGTACGCGATACTACAGGGTTATGCGCTCGGGTTGGATTATATTACTGTGGAACGACATCTCAGCTATTGTTGACAACTACGTACCTGGCAAGTCGTATTTAATTGGAAGGTAGACATTGCCTGATGTAGTATTCCACAGTAACAGGATCCAGCTATACAATGTACGTCATGTGAGATGCACAGAAACTGTGCATTTCCGGACCAGTGTTCATATAACACTTTTTGATTCTCTTGGGATTGTTCCCCTAATATATTGACGTGCAAGTTTGAAAGAACATATATTAAACGAAAGCGATTATTATGAATTATTATTAAATTTATAATTAATAATTTACGTAGTTATTTTCGTTGTAAATTGCTTGCAATATTGCGTCAGCAGTATGCTTTCTTAATGTTATCCGAATTTTCAAAAATGTTGTATTTACCAGACTAGCGACACGCATCGTGTGACAGACAATTCGAGACAAACCTCACAGCTGCCTGTGTGGCCCTTCCAGTAGACGTTTAAAGAAACATTGTTATGTATTGTAGCACACAGTCCTAAGTCAGTAAGGCGAATGGGCGCCAAGACTGAATGATTGCCGCCTCGCTTCTATGTGCCAATGATGTGCTTCATATAGCACCGGGCTCTATATCCTATGATAATATATTGCTTCAGGTGGTCCGGTGGAGAATAATTGATCCATGCCACACTTACGCTTTCTTCACGGTGGTACCTATTATCTTGACCTTGAAACTATTTACTTAGTTCTTCATGCCAGTACCATGACAAAACTGTACCCTATATAAGAGAAATGTCCAAAGTACACAAATTACATACAGCCACAGAGAAGGTGCTGACTACAGGATGTATCAATACATACGATGTGGCTTAAGGATGTTCAAGTGCTATGAAGTCATAATTTTATATTTATGTGAAATCATGTTTGTTTTGTTGACAATACTTGAGAGTGTAGTTTCCTCTTACGAAACAATTTTAGCTCTCATAGTTTTCACATAACGTTGCATCAAAGTCAAAATCTGCACGTTACGCTGCCATGCATATAGTAAAAACCCCTTGACTCACTAAAACAAAATAATTCACAGTGAAACATCATGCTATGGGCTATGCAATAATAAAGTATTAAAAAAAACCCTTCCAACTAACTTTTTTGTATTTAAAAAAAAATTGCTGAATTTTCAACTTCTTTTGTTCTTTTGAGGTTTTTTCTTTAATTCATAATATTACGCGTAGGCTTGTAAATGCTTTGTTGCGTAGCTCATAGAATGTTAGTTAACCGTGAATTATATCATTTAAGTAAGTCAACCAGTTTTTACTGTTTGCATGGCAGTGGATAATGCAAATTTTGTCTTTGACTCACCATTATGAGAAAACTAAGTGAGCTAAAATTGTTCCGTAAGAGGAAACTGTACTTACAAGTACCGTCTATAAAACTAGCACTATTTTCTTTTAAATATAAAATTATGATTTTATCGCACTTGAACACCCTTAAGGCCATGCCCGGTAGTTTTTTTCACGTTGGTGCAAAAAACTCAAAAAGTTTTCAACCAAACGGGTTGAAAAAAATTGAGAGCGTGTGAAGTCATACTATGCACAATTATATGTAGGCTTTAAAAAAAATTAGTCGTTTGCCAGTAAAAAAAATATTTTGTGCCATTTTGGCTCATTTTCATGCTAAAATATGTGATAATTTGGGTGCAAGAATCTAAAAATCCATTGTGTTCATTGCAACGGAAAAATTCAGATAGAAACTTTGATGTATTAGTGACAAAACAATGTAGCGATTTTGTGATAGAGATATTAGTTCATTTTGGAAAAACTATTTTCGAAATCACTGCAAAACTACCAGGCATGGCCTTAAGGGAGCCGCCTACCAAAGCCGCCGAGTGGTGTGTTCATTGTGCATGAGTGATGTTTGCTTAGGAACGTAAAAATTTATTTTAATAAAGAAATAAGATCAAAAAATAATATATTAATGACAAAAAATCTAAAAATAAAATAAATTAATTTAATTCAAATAAAAAATAATTAAAAATAAAACAAAAGTAAATTAATGTTATTTCTAAATTTGTTTATTGAATTAATATTCAAAGAACTGCACACGTGTGTATACCCATGTGAGGTTCACCACTACTCATTGAAGCATGTTCTATAGCGGTCGAAAATTGCGAACATGTGTGCTTTACGGTCCTTTTAGGTACGAAAATCTCAGCGCAGAGTATTAAAGTTTTTTTTTAATCAGAGAGGCAAAGGTAATGATATAAAAATTAATAATTACGAGCGTTTCACTATTGGAGTTTTACAAGGCGTAGATGTGTGTGTGTTCTTTATATGTATGTGTGTGTGTGTATATATATATATATATATATATATATATATATATATATATATATATATGTGTGTGTGTGTGTGTGTGTGTGTGTGTGTGTGTGTGTGTGTGTGTGAAATAAAGTGTCCTGACACACTCACTCAACGCACAGCCCAAGCCTCTGGACCTAGAACCATGAAATTTTGAGGAAAGCTTCCTCTTGCCCTGTTAGCACCCACTAAGAATGGATTTTTCTAAATTCGATAATTAAGAGGGTGAAAAGGGGCGAAAAAAATGCGTTTTCAAAGAATCCCTGATATCTCATTAACTAGGAAAGCTATCATAATTTTTTAAACTTCATAATATTGCACAAAGCAATATTGAATTATTTATCCGTGATCATTCTTTTTTTTTTTTTTCGGGAGACCGTAACATTTTACTGCTTTTCACATCCTTAATTTTCGAATATCATACAATCCTGAATTAGATTTTTAGTTCTTTAGATTTAACAAAATGTTCTGTAAATGAAAGGTGTTCTTTACTCCTACAGTTCTGTAGATGTAGCAATATGTTCTGTAAATTAAATATGCTCTTTACTCCTACTACAGTGTGTAGAAGTAACAATATGTTTTTAAATTAAATATGCTCTTTACTCCTACTACAGTCTGTAGAAGTAACAAAATGTCATGTAAATGAAAGATGCTCGTTGCTCCATCTACAAACAAATTGTTGTAGGAACCATGCAGATGGTACCGGACACCAAGCTGAACTATTGTTCCTATTTTGGCAGAAGTACGGTAACTACAACAATAATGTTCATTCAGTGCAGCCGCGCTAGTCAAGCAGAGGCGTTAGTTAATATGTGGGTGGTACGCCCGGGTGCAAATTGCAGTAGTGGGTGTTTACCTTTCCCCGGGACATTACCGCCGCTACTGAGGCTATAATTTATTCAGAGACCTGCCCTTGGTGTCAGAGGCCACGCACCCCCGCTGCTACACCCCCTTCCACGCCGGCTATGCCCTCTGGCCCCGCCCTTCTTAGTTTACAAAGCCCCGGGGAAGGATGGGGTTTCTCAGAGGAGAGGGTGGGAGTTTAGCCACGAAGGCGTAAAGACTTTGCTTGGCGGTGTTTGGGGAGGGGGAGGGTAACTCTGCCTCTTATCAAAACACGTCCAGTTATGAAACTTTGATGATCTCGGCGGAGCAGCAGCGTACTTCCCCCTAACTGCAGTCTCTCGGAGAAACTTGCTCGGTTACCCTCCCTAGCAGCTCCCCACGAGACGGCAAGGAACATCTGCATCCATCCCCAGCATCACTACTACTTCATGCAACAACCACACATGTCCGCGTAAGATATGGCAGCTTGGGAATATCATTCAAAGAACCTTACACACGCGTATACCCACTTCAGGATATCAATGTAATCTCTTAAGTTTCATTTTACGCAGCCAAAAATTGGCGGCGAGAAACGTCCATTGTCACGTATAAAAATCTCGGCGCAGATTCGTTGAAAAGGTTTAGGAGTGTACAATACACATTTGTATTTAATATAATGTAATGAAATGATAGGGTCATCACTGAATGCTGGGGGCCGCGGTGGCCGAATGGTCAGACCTCTCGCCTCCCACCAAGGCGATCAGGGTTCGATTCCCGGCGGGGTCGGACCCCGGATTTTCGCACGTGGGAATCGTGCCGGACGATGCCGTTGGTCGGTGAGTTTTCTCGAGGATCTCCCGTTTCTCTCTCCCTTTCATTCCGGCACTATGGTGAGGCGTGATATGCTTGTTGTGTCGGCCTCACTGCCTCCATACCTGTAGGCCTTCAACGTGTGAAGTATGATCACCCTGGCAGCTACACTAAGGGCGCTGCCTATCACACGCTTCAAATGCATTGCAGTGTGTTCGTGACTATTCCCCATACGAAAAGAAAATACAATTCAAACGATGACGGAAAGAAAACTCAAAGCATCACGCCAATTAGAAAAAATAATTTCGGAGCCCCTCACAATGACTAGACAACTTGTTATATCTGAAAAACTAGTCACGGGATTCGTGATAATGAACTTTGCTTAAAACTTCCCACCAATAACTACATGGTGTCACCACTGGAAGTATCGGTCAGGAGATACGATACCCCTGAACGCCGTTTCAGTGTATTGCAGTAGAGGCGATACCGCGTCACATGTGCCGGTCAACATCGCCCTTGGCGCCGTGCCTCACTCACACAAACACACGGTCAGAATGGGGGTGCCTTAAGAGTACTGTGTACCGGTTTCAGATTACCGTGTTTGACGCGCGGGAACAGCGGAGTGATAAGAGCCAGAGCACTATTCTCGACGATAGGCACATGGTCTCTATTCGCAGCGCGCTAAACTGGCGTGAAATGTTTCCCTAGAACTTTTTTACCTATGGGTAGGGGCCGGAAAATTTCGCTGATTCAATTACCTGTATTGTCCTATGCGTATTCATGCCCCGTCTATTCCTTCATTGTCTGTTGTTCCAGTGAGTAGCAGCTAATAGACAAATGGTCGGGGCTTGGGTATGCACAGGACAATGCATTCTAACATGTATGACACTGAATACGCGAAATTTTCCGGCCCCTACCTACGGGACTTAAGCGGTGACCCTGAAATTTTAATTTTGCGTAGTATGAAGTAAAGACGGATGCATGCACCTTATGTTGCAATTCACGTATTCAGGTCGTACTTTCGGAGTTACAATAGTCTAACAAGGCAGTTTTTAGCCGTTTTCAGAGGCCAGAAAATAATGTTTCTAACAAGCATACTGAATCTTCAAAACATGGCATCTGTAGTTTCAAGTGGGTGTCCTTTTCCTAGATAACAACAATAAGAATAAATTCAGCGGTTTGGCGTAAAACGTTTTCGCGTGACACGCCATAACAACGTCCAATGGCTAAGTACACAGTCCTCTTAAGCTCTTCCTTAACCTGTTAGATATGCGGCCGACCACATTATGACAAGTAGCCTATACCCAGGTCAAATGCTTCTGTACTATTGTAAACTACGTTATGTTGCATAGCTACTATCTCCCTGGGAGCAGCCAGGCTCGACTGACATGGTAAATATTATACCATCGAATTAAAGCGTTGGATTAATATTCTTAATGCGTTCACAAACATTATAAATAGAATTACCCTGCCACCTCTAACTAGAGATCGGAGTAATTCGCGGGTTAGCTGGCCTGTAGACGAGCCTACAAGAATATACGTGTTCTGTAGCTGACAACAGCTGATCATTAGCTGCTCGATGACAACAGTGATATGAGCCTGCACTTAGTTACATCATATCACCAGCTCAGCGACTTACAAGATGTGTCAAATACGTCAAGGGCCAGTTGCAAATGTGGCACCAACTACCAGTTGCTGGAGTTCAAGTTTGAGCTCGTAAGAAAACACTAATTATTCAGGTCTCTAACTATAACTACGGGCCGGAATTTCTCAGAAAAATATTTTTGCCTTACTTTCTTCAAAGAACTACGTGCACATGATTGCCTGTGTGTATTTGTGCAGAGTTGTCTTTCATACGACTTAGCCAATCAGAACAAGGTCAACCGCTACACCGCACGTCTGTGATTTGCTGATAGAACCCCAAAAACACTAGAAACTGAAACGTCCAATCACTGGCCACGAAGCAGAGCTGCAAGTACGTACATAAAACCTACTTATAAAATTTGTCTCCCTAAATGATTTTGTCGTTTGTATGTTAGCCGCATCGAAGAGGAGGTGGCTGTCACCTTAAAGCCAAGATCATTTAGACAATGTGCCTTAGTCATATCATCCAATATTTATAGTATACGCATATATACGTGTACGTATATATGATATGTACACATATATGGACTCTTTAACATCGCTTTAGTGTAATGATTCCAATATAACAATATACTGATTTTGAAATTTTTATTTTTGAAGTAAGTTCATTATGTAACACAATATTTGTAGACATTTAAGCTAGTCGTACAACGCCGTTGACTTGTAATAACCTTATATGATTGGTGCACGATTTCTTAGCGCGATGTAGGGCCTATATCTTTACAGGCGTTTATTAGGGACACAGTCAAGTAGGGCTGCTCAGAGAACAATAATATTACGTAGGTAACCTTAGGTAGAGTGAAATGTAGCACAAACCTTTGACGCGAAAATAGTCTCTAAAACCCAGTGGCATATTGCACCGTACATAAACAGACGATTGTTATTTGACAAAGGTTCAAGTGTTCGCAGAAGAATAACAAATGTTGACTAGAGTCGTCTCCAGGATTCTCACTGGAACTATGAAATAGGAACAAAGCTGTAACGACAAAAAAACGTCAGACACGAAAATGTGGATCTAAACAAATATACAAGTTTACCCGTGATTATTCACGTTGTAGCCAATGAGAAGAAACACTGGAAATTCGTGGAAATGTTTGCAGTAAACATAGTCTTCAGTAAACTATGGTGTATTTAACGTAACATTATTGGATAATGCAATTAGTGGCACGTGTGAATAGTTTTGAGGCAAATCACACACGTTCTGTGCTAATGCTGTACAGTTCTAACTGAGCCTGTTGAATAGGCTTTGCTTCAGATAAATGATAGCCAGTGATGATGGTTAGCGACGATGGTATAGCGCAAATATGGTTTGTGTCAACATACCCTTGAAAACACTGTAGTTTCTTTTGACATGTATGATTGGGTGACATACGCCTGGCACAACGTCGCTGTTTGCATACCAGGCATCACATTTTACAATAACGGAAATATTATTAGCTCAGTCAAATAGGATAACAGCTCTACGTAAAGCGAAAGCCAGTTATCTTTTCAAAAGTTGAACGTTCAAGACTACTGGAAGATTACTGACTTTTGTTTGTACTTGAAGTTGTTGCCCTATTTGACTGAGCCAATAAGAATCCCGCTATTGTACTACTATTAGAGGTACGTCAATTTGGCGGATTCATCTGGCAGCAGCGTAGACTTGTCAGTCCTATACACCCACTGGCCACAATCGATTATATATTGGCTACAACCATACAAGCAGGTAGCAAGCGATAGCACTTCGCATTATTTCCTTATTTACTACTGGCTTGCAGTAGTCAAACACGTTTCGTAACAGCCGCCAGCAAGTCACAGACATGACAATGAAGTATACATAATTGACGTTCAACCTGACCTGGAATGTATCTGCGAAATTTACGTACCTCTACCTATTATTGGTCTGCATACAGCTACGTTGTGTCAGACACATATCACTCAATCATACATGGCACAAGAAACTACAGTGTTTTCAAGGGTATGTTGACACAAAAAAAATTTGCGTTACACAATCGACTCTAACGGTAGCTAGGGATTGTGAAAAATTGCGAGAATATCTTCTGCCAGCGTAGTCTCCAAATATGTGTAGCGTTCTGCGCTGTATACAATTGGATGACGATTGTGTAGCACGGTTTAGTTGTTTACAGGCGAATAACATACGTTCAGTCATACCGTACCAATAAGCATTGGCCAAGTCAAAGAGGATTACAAGCACCGGGGAAAAAATACATACATAGAAGCCTAGCAGTTAGTCATTTCTTCTCGTGGTATATCACAATCACACGATAGCAAATGTACAGAAACTGGAAAAATTCTCAGGTTCACCGATATGTAGGCTAGCCTCCAAGAATATATGAGAACTCACGCTGACAGAAGCTGTTCATTAGCTGCTCGCTGACACTGTGAAACAACACAATTGGGCCTCCATTTACTTGCTTCTTTATTATTGGTTGAACGCTCTCCAGGAGGATTCAAATATTGCAAAATCCCATTAAGAAAGTAACACGAACTTATAGATATTTGAATTTTAGCTTGAGTCCAAAAAAACGCGAATTTCCCAGGTCTCTACAAATGTTTACACAAATTATCCAGTGTCATACACAGCACGTTTGAAGCCAAGCAGACGGTAGACTCTTTACGAGATTTCTCAGTATCTATCAATGAGTTCATTGAATGAAAGTTTTTTCTTGTAATAACTTGTCGTTAATGAACTGCTGATAACTAGAGGCACGATTATTTCGCGTGTTCATCTGGTAGCAGCCTAGACTTCTCAGTCCTCTACACGGAATGGGCATTGTCGATTGTTCATTGGCTTCTAACCGTGCATGGGGTACCACGTGATATCACGAGTTATTTCCTTATTTATTACTGGTTTGCAGTCGTCGAATGTGTATCAAAACAACTGTTGTACGATCACAGATATGACAGCGAAGTATACGTTGTTGACGTTCAACCTTACCTAGAATCAATACGCGAAATAATCGAGCCTCTACTGATAACATGTAGTCGCGGTGTTACAGTCATTTAGCTCAGTGAGATATTAATTGCCCTCTCCTTGGCGACACAATTGTGCAATGTGTGCGTACCAGGAGCGTATTATATGGGAGGGGAGAGGGTAGGTAGGCTACTGTATGGACTGTGCGGTGAGCCAGACATCGAGGAATATTACCAGCTGACTGACTCTCAATGAAACCACGAGGCGTTCACATGCGCCGCGAGAGGGGGTGCTGCTTTTATTTTTATTTTCCCCCGCGTTGATATTTCCAACCCACCCCCGACGGCGAGCCCATTCGCCGGGAAACTTTTTATATGAACTTCTCGTTTGTCCCTCGTCCCACTGGGCCCACTTGCCGCACTCCACCCCCACCCCCTCCCCGACAAACCTCCCTCACAACTACCTGGTGGTTCAGAGTTCAGCGTTGTAAAGAACCGAAGTAAAGCAGGGGTTGAGGAAGTAATTCTGGTCAGAGGTTATGTCGGCCGCTTGAACATTGGTAGACGCGTCCGAAGATGTACGGTAGCGTTAAAGGCGAAACAAACACGTGGATCACGACTCATCCTAACCTCTAGGGGCAAGTCACTGAACTGCCGTGTAATCTTCTCGTCGATAAATCGCAGGTTATTCAGTGATGGCCCATAAATTTTGTGGCTCAATATGTTCAAGATAAAAAGAGTACTTACCTTCTAAAGATTCTGTCCCAAGATTTTCACAACTAGCAAGAAATTACCAGAATAACTAATAAGCCAACTATCCTCAAAAATTGTGCAAATTGACACTAAATGTTAAAATCGCCCACTTACATATAGAAATAAATAATAATATATTAATTTGTTCTTGTGCAGTCTGTCCTACAACAATAAAGAATAATTAAATCAAAATTGGATAGCAAGGTGTATAAACATTAAATTAGCTTTCTTTCTATAAGTCCTGCAATTCTTGATATACATACACTAAAAATTATTTATTCATGTCGTAAAATATTCGAAGCTGCGGTAAACAGGGTGTCTAGAAACTGCCGGATAACAAGCATAGCACTTGAATCCTTGCGCTCCACATTACCACCACTGTTCTGGCCATCATATTACGGGCGCAGGTCAAATGCGTGACATAAAAAATTGAAGAACAACCGTTTTTAAAAACTGAATACGGTATGAAGAAAATACATACAGCTGATTTCGTTGTATTATGCACGTGCGAAAAAAGTTAGATAAAAATTTGATTGACGGCTAGTTTATGTATATCGTGTGATAAAAAAAATTGCAAATTACACCCCTGTGTAACTATTACCCCAGAATGAATAAAAAGACGCAGAAGTCGCGTAACATAGTGAGAGCTATATGTGTTCCGAGTTTGATGAAATTCTAAAAAAAAAAAAAAAAAAAAAAAAAAGTTATTCTGAAACCTCGTGTGATCTTTAAATGTTAAAAAAATTTGACATCATTTCGATAGTATAAAAATACAGAAAAAAAGAACACATAACCTCTAAGTTAACATTCTAAATACTCTGATAAGAGTAATGAGATTGGTGAAATTTTTAAACATGGTTTTATAGATATTTCGTATTATTATAATATTTTAAAATTGTGGACATTTAGAAAATACATACAGCGCTTGAACAAAATTGTAAAAGCCTATTCACTTTGCTAAGTAAGGTAAGTAAGCCAAATAAGGCCCCTCTTATTTCTAAAATTAAAAAACAAATGATACGAAGATTGTAAAAATATTAATGTTGGCCAGTAGCATTCCTAAACGTCTGTACTTTCGAAAATGCATTATCTGAAGCTACCAAAAGGGAGCTAGTTGTATGTAATAACACATTTTTCAAAACTAATGCAGAGGGCCTTATTAGGAACCCCTGTTCAGAATAAGGCCCAGCAACAGTACCAAACAAGGCCCATGTTTTAATATATGCCAACTGAAGTAAAATAACAAGAAAGTTTAATGAAAATATCTATACGATGTAAGGTACAATGGTGATAGTTCACATTCACAT
The DNA here is from genome assembly GCA_003012365.1 of Medauroidea extradentata. NCBI lineage: Eukaryota > Metazoa > Arthropoda > Insecta > Phasmatodea > Phasmatidae > Medauroidea > Medauroidea extradentata. The sequence continues at coordinate 24,663 of PNEQ01124385.1, read as the reverse complement.
GGTCTGAATTACATTGTAACATTTTAGAACCCCTCTCGATAAATTTAAAACTTCATGGAGCTCAATGTTTAAGTATCTTACTGAAATTTCGCACTTGAATCACAAACCAGTAATCTTAAACAAATGTCACAGCTTAAAATGAACGTGCAGGTAGCCTTACAAGCACAAACTGGGCAAATTAAATGTTGTACATTGTTCTTAGCAGTAAGCCCCACACATTCATCGTGAACATACTGGCTACACTTTACACACGGTCTCATTTCAGCAATCCTGTCCTCTGAGCATATGAAACAAAACCAGGCTTCTTTTCCCTTCTTCTTCGTGCCACTCGATCGAAGAGCAAGACAGTTTTGTTTGGCAGTTTCAGGGTGTTTCTTTTTTGAGCGCTTTTAACATTGGAACTTCCTGGTGCAGCATCACTTGGCTTGTTGTCTTAATTTTGATTACTCTTAGTCTTCATGTTGCCTTCGAATGTCTCTGTTAGCTCAACAGCTTTGTAGTTAAGGGATTTTCTTCGATTTACATTCTTCTTTTTCCTTACTTCAGGTGTCCGTAGGATATCTTTGAATGATAGGTTTACACTAGGTTCTGTGCCATGATCATTAGATTCGAGAGGAGAGTCACGTGAATCAATTGTTCCCGACGATGAGTCTTCTACATACCTTCGTTTGTAAGCTCATTTGCGAGTTTTATCTTTTACTTACCCATGTTTACTCTCTTGTGGCTGAATTGGGGTTGCAGACTGTGATACTTGTGGTGTTTCATCTGGGTTTTCTTTTCTTGTCAGTTCTGAAGGAGCAAAAGCACTCACGTGGATAAATTACAGGAAATTTGTATTACGATTCTTATCGTAAAACAAATAACTTATTAATTAATATGTATTTGGTTTTGCTGATGAGTTCTAGAAAAATTTTTTTAAAATATATTTTACAAAATAAATATTAATTGAGTATTTTGAACACGTTTTTAGTAGATTTATTCTACAATACATAATAATTTCAGAGACTTACAGAAAGCTTCAGTGCTACAACAACATTTCAGAAAACAGATGTTCTAAATAAGACCCATGGGCTTTATTTGGCTCTCCGGCATGGGCCTTATTTAGAGCTAGTCGCATACATACACTTTCTTTCAATGATTTACTCACAGTGTAATACATAACAAGAGTTTAGGATATATCAACATACTAACATTTTCTGTAAACTACACGCTTTAAAATGGTATATAGATACTTTGTGTGTGTTACATTACCATAATGCGCAGACGTTTATCTTACTACCTCCAAATTAGTTATTCTGCCGCTGCATACGCCTTCCGGGACTCTACTGCATTAAACACGGCCGACCAGTTCACTTCGCCGCAAGTAGTGCTAGTGTCGGCCGCTAAATGCCAGAGGCTGTCCAGAAGATGACTTGTCAGGTTGAAACATTTTTGCTATCCAAGTAAACTCAATGACGGGCCTTATTTGGTCGACCTACCTTACTATATGTGTACCGAGCATGAATCAGTCCTGAAAAATATTTCCGTATATTATCTCTTGTGATCAAAATATCTTCAAACAGTCTCCATTTTCAAAATACGAGCAAAATATTAACAAAAAAAAAAAAAACACTAAACATAAACATCAAGTTAGCATAATAAATACTACTGTATATGTGAACCAAATTAGATGAAATTTGAAACAAATAAATTCTTACACTTGACATATAATGTTGAAAATAGATACATAGGGGCCGTCTTGAAAATATAAACATAGGACAAACGACAAAAATTAAAATAAGCCATATTACTAAGAAGTATATGTGTATCAATATAATGTAATTCGGGAAAAAATTTTTCTTAAATATAGCATAACCTACTAAAAAAACTTATGCTTAAATATGATAATGTCCACCATTATTAAAAAACAAACACAGGATGAACGAAATATACAAAAGTCAAGTCAGCATTGTATGTAATATCGTGTTCCAAGTTATATGTACTTCGGAATAATGTTTTCTTCAATATGTTATGTGTCATATTACTGTAAAAATATAAATATGACCGCCTCCTTGAAAATATGAAGTTATGTATGGACGAAATGCACAAAAATCAAGTCAGCTTAGTATGCAGTAGGCTTATATGTCTACCGAGTTTGAAGAAATTAGGAAAAACTGTTTTCAGATATGACATATCATGATAAAATATAAAAATTGCAGACATTTTGAAACTAACTATACGGTATGCGTATGAACTAAAGTCACCTTAGTAGGTAGTTTATGTGTATAGTTATTGATAGAATTCTAAGAGACGGTTCATTATATAGCGATCGAAACATTTAAAAAAAGGCTGCCTTGAAAATAGGTAAACAACGTAAACTAAATATACAAAATTCAAGTCAGGTTAATAAGTACTATTTACGTGTACCAAGTTTGATTAAATTCTGTCCTCTGGTTGAGAAGTTTGTATGGACACAGGCTCACACACAAACACTCTCAAAGACAGGAAGGTAATGTCTTATAATTTTCACACGTAGGAATAATGCCAGAAGTTGCCGCTGGTAGGCGGGTTTTCTCAGGTATCTCCTGTTTGCCCGGTCTGGCACAATCCGACGCCTCTCCATTGCAGGGTTTCATTTAATCTCGTCTGCCACTGGGGTACGATACTTTGCCCCTCTAGGTTCAATACTATGTTTATTTATTTACAGTGTTCTGTTAGAAAATCACTGAGATAATTCCCGTTTGGGCTGCTTGTTCATCTGTATGAAATGAAAATTTGAAACATATAAGAAAGAAACTACTTTTCCGACAAGTAAGGACCCTTGAAAATGCTATTCGAGATCTGACGAAATTTATAATAGGCCTATTTAAAACAGGACGGCAAATATGTTTTCCTTCATATGTTCTGAAGAGGCCGGGTCAGTGTTTCAGGCGCTTGTATGCAACCCTAATTTACCCCTTTTAAATCAAGGCTAATATAACTATCGCTATAGCAATTAGAGTATTACACATATCAATATTATCTTCGCGTTTTGTCAAAGACACAGTCGTTCTTATTTTCGCTCCGTTCGCCGAAGTTGAGTGTAAAGAATGGTTGACTACAAATTTTACTAAACTCTTTTCTTTGTATCACGCTGATGATGTAGGCCTAACCGCCAAGGGCGCCGAACGGTATGTACAGCTTCGGCCGTTAGTCGATTATTCGAAAACTCAACTGATGTCAGCATATGGATAGCATTTAAGAGACGTTGCGCCTTTGTATACCAGTTTCGGTTTCACCACTACTCTTTAAAGCATATTTTCTAGCGGCTGAAAATTGCGGAAATGAGAGTTCTTGTGGTTCTTTTTGGGTATGTCAATTTCCGCGAAGAATATTTTCAAAGGTACACACGTGTATAGTACACATTTACCTTGAATCATACAGTACGTCATAGAATGATAGGGTGAACGTTGAAATTCTCATAGAGAAGAGTTGTTGGCGAGAATATTGCACACCAGTTCAGTGACTTGTGTCTAGAAGCTAGGGGGAGGTGTGAGGCGCCTGAAGTCTTGACCTTACCACTTCCTCACGTCTAGGCCTTCAACATGCAACATACATTTAGCACGAACAACTGGAAGAAGAACTCGCAGTCGCTAGTTGCAGGGAGTGTCTCGGACGAGACTGTACCGCTGTTCTCAGGGGACGGGACGCGAGAGAGATCAAGAGAGAATGAGAGAGATGACGGAAGAGATATAAAAGCATAAGGAAGGTGGGGAAGGGGGCAGCGCACTTGGATGTTTGTTGCACCGACGAGGGCTGCAAATTGTCGGGGACTATGCAAGCGCGGCCGGCAGCCACTTGAGAACTCCGACGTACCCCCCCCCCCCAGGCACACACGCACACGACACACCCTCACGTATACAAACCCTGCCATCTGCGCCCTAGCCGCGATCATTCTTTATACCGACCTCTCCCCCCGCCGAGCCACTGGAAAAACACCCGACAATTGGTTGCGAGGGGGTGTCCCCCCACCAACACCCCCACCAACCCAGGGGAGGAGCGAGTTCCCGCGCCACAACATGGAAATTATTGCGCTATTATTCTCCGAGATCACCGCGGGGGTGCGAGGCTAGGGGGTGACCCCCACTCCAAAATAACTTCCCCCTACATACACCCCTGCCACCTACCTACCTGGTCAGATATACAATGGTGCGGTATCGCCACTGCCAACCGCCTCCGAAAGGCAATTTCTAGAGCCCACGATTTGTTGTGAAAATAATTCTTTTGCACTACTTTGTTTCAATGTGTTACGTGTACATCAGCAGCCTTGCTTCATGGTAATTGACAGCGCGTGTATGTGTGCAGAGGTATGGCTCATTTGACTGTGACTATGAGAATAAGTTTACTACGACACCGCATGTCTGTGATTTGCGGGTAGAATCCCGAGACGTTGAGAGTTAAAAATCATCCAATCACTGTCCCATAAGGCTCGATTTCAGTCGCCATATTGAATTTTATTATTTTTCGCTTTTTTGGAATTCTAAGAAGATAAATGTTAAATGTGCGATTATACCTCAAATCCTATTTACATTTCACTACAGTACAGACCTTGCGAATTAGCTGTTAACTTATAATTACGCCGCAATACGAGTGGCAAATTTTTTGATATTCACAATTTGCCCGACAGAGTGCGACCAACCTATACATTACTAGCTCTATTGTCATGATTGTACTGTAGTACAAAGTAGATAGAATTTGCGGTATAGTCGCTGATTTAAAAATTTTTCCTCAGAATTTCAAAAAACAAAAAAATATTCAAATTTAACACGGTGACTGAAACCGAGTCTTAATGGGTATGGGAAGGTACGATGTCGAGGGACGACTGGAATATTCTATCGTCAATAAAATCTGAACTACTCGTCATAATTTGATGAAACATATTTTTTTCAGAGTAGATATTTTATCAGCGGACGTTATTAATACATTTCTTTTGAGAAAAAATTAAAAACCGTTTTTAGAAAAATAAGGGCTTGAAACCACAAAATCTACAAAAATGGAAAATTACAATTTTTATAATTTTTATATGATAATATCTAAGCCTCTAAAATAACCGAATTTAAAAAATACTCCTAATTTTAACATCCGTAAACCACTTGCTCAGAGATTTTCTGGTAGTAAAACTGTTTTCAAATCATAACTGGAGTATTTTGTGCTATTTAAATAAACATCCGCTGATAAAATATCTACTCAGCTAAAAAATCTCATCCAATTTTTATGAGTTGTTCAGATTTTATTGACGATTTAGAGGTTCAGAAATGAGGAAGCTGTAAGGGTGACCTTGTAGCGCGCAATGTGTGCCTAATCGCCACAACAAGCCTAGCGCTGAACTAACTTGCAAGATTCGCGCCGATACATTTTTACTGTGGGATCTAAGCTGTGGCCATAGGCCTATGTGTTCATTGGTGAAAAATCTGTAGCAAACTTCAATACAAGTTTCAGAGCTTCACGTACATCCGGTTAGTGCGTTTTGAAGTACGCCAGTATGAAAAGGCAATTTTTTTCAGGTATTTGGGGGGGGGGGGGTAGAAATAGTGTTTTTAATAAGCATGGTTAAGTTACAATGACATTCCGTCCTTGTCGGAAGTTTGTTTTTCGTACATTGGTACAATGGACACTTATGGAATAGATTCGTAAAAAAAGTATTTGGGTACATAATACAACGTATTTGAAGCACGTGGTAGAGCGTGTTCTTAAGGGTGTTCAAGTGCGATAAAATCATTATTTTGTATTTATATGAAACATTGTTAGTTTCGTAGACGATACTTGTGAGTACAATTTACTCTTACGATACCATTTTAGCTCGCATAGTTTTCTCATAACGATGCGTCAAAGTAAAAATTTGCATGTTCTGCTGCCATGCAAATAGTGAAAACCAACTGAATTACGTAAGTGAAATAACATGCCACGGGCTATGTAATAAAACATTTAAAAAAAATCCCGTGAACTATTTTTGTGCTTTAAAAAAATTGCTGAATTTTCAACTTTTTTCCCTGTAATTTTGCGATTTTATTAAATTAAAAATATTACGTTATGGTCTTTTGAATATTTTATTGCATAGCTCATATGGGATGTAATATCACAGTGAATAATTTTATTTTAGTAGGTCAGTTGGTTTTCACTATTTGCATGGCAGCAGAACAAGCAAATTTTTACTTTGTCGCACAGTTATGAGAAAACTATGAGAGTTAAAATTGTTTCGTAAGAGTAAAATGTACTCAAAAGTATCGTCTACAAAACTAACAATATTTCGAACACTCTTAAGAGTTAGTGAACCTGGCGCATTTGATGTGATGTAGCGTGGTACGGTAAGTATTTTTTCTTATATAACTGTTAAAATTATTTCTGATGCGTTTATCTATGAAAAGAAGACACACTTTAAATTGTGGCCTTATGGTTATAAAAATGCCGTCCGCTATGTAAAAACATAATAAAAAATGCTAAAAAAAATTACATGTTCACATTGCTGTAGCTGAGAAAATATCAACCGTAATCGTGAAACAAAATCATGGAAACCTGCGTTGGATTTAAACACATACTTTCCACAAATAAAATAACAGGGTCATCGCTTGAAGTCAGTTGAAAAACACTTCCTACGAAAACACTGCACGATAGTTTAGTACTACGTGCCTAGAGGCGATGAGGTGTTTGCCAAACATGTTATATTCGACTTATCACCTTCCTTAGTTAAGGTGCAATAACTCTTAAGTCGAGGTCTTATACTACGGGCGTCATGAGGAAAGAAGTGCAGAAACAGGCGGGAACTTCTGGAAGGTCGATTTGAAAGCGCTCGATAAACTGCGAGAAAGTTTCTTCAATTTATCCGTTCTTTTCTTTGATTACTTCTTTTTCAATCGATATAGAAGCAATTTTGGCACAACACAGCATCGATAAAACCTAACCGATTTTCTTAAATTGTTGTGACTTCAACTTCTTCATTATTTTGTGACGGGAGACGGCTTAGAAGAAAAAGTTATGTAAAAGTGTCCACGAATGTAATACCGTATGGGTTCAAAAAGAGAATGAGACGATAAATTATGCCGTGCGAAAGCGAAGTACGTATAGGCAGTTCGGAATAAAGTGAGCACTCGAAAAAGCCCTGCTAAAGATCTATTTCCAGCCAGTTCATATCTTTCCGCGTGTAACTGCTAACGACGGGAGAAATCTAACCTCCTTGGACACGTCACTTTATGTTTGCACGTGTAAGATAAATTATACAGTCGATAGGTACATACATAGTTTGATAAAAAAATAAGTTTATTAATTATATAAAATACAATCATATCGCTGTCGGTTGATTTTGTTTCAGTATTGTTGTATTTAAATACGAATAAACACGGAACTATGTTGTGTTATTTCGTTGCCAACCATACAAGCAGTAAGGTGACTATCGGTAATGTTGAATTATGTGTAGTAACAGCTAGTGATAGTTTTCAAAGGTTAAATATTTAGTGTTCACTTAATTACGAACGGCCTATGAAACAATAGCTCTTTTATTGGAAAAGCCATAAACACAAGCTGAGGAAGACCAATCTTATTTCAGAGTACGTGGGGCATTAATGAATAAGAATAACTTTTACTAGTACTAATTTCTTTATAGAAATTGGTAAATAAAAACAAAAAGAAAAGGGGGGAACTTCATAGATGACAAGTTTTGCAAATTTGTTAGCGAATATTTTGTAAAGTGACACTTTATTTCGCAGCAGGATCAAATTAGAAAAGTTTCAGCGAGTACAAATTAGTTAGCCACACATATTTTCGTGAAAATATTTTAGTACGAGTTTGTATCAATGCCTTACGTGTAGATCAGCAGTTCTGCTTCGTGGTTACTGGTATAGGCCGTTCGGAATAAAGTGAACACTAAATATTTAACCTTTGAAAAATATCACTAGCTGTTACTACACATAATTCAACATTACCGATAGTCACCTTACTGCTTGTATGGTTGGCAACGAAATAACACAACATAGTTCCTTGTTTATTCGTATTTAAATACAACAATACTGAAACAAAATCAACCAACGGCGATATAATTGTATTTTATATAATTAATAAACTTCTTTTTTTATCAAACTACGTATGTACCTATCGACTGGAAAATTTATCTTACACCCGCAAACATAAAGTGACGTGTCCCAGGAGGTTAGACTTTTCCCGTCGTTAGCCGTTACACGCGGAAATATACGAATTGGCTGGAAATAGATCTTTAGCAGGGCTTCTTCGAGTGCTCACTTTATTCCGAACTGCCTATAGCATGCCTTTGTTCAGAGGGTTAGCTCACTTGACCGTGCAAAACATAATAAGCTTACTGATACACAACACGTCTGCGAGTAGGACACCAGGGGAGTTGTTATAATATGTAATCAATGGCCGTGACGCAGAGCTACAGTCGTGTACTTGAGCTACTGAAACAAGTCGGCACATTTTTTTTTTTTTTTGCGGAAATCAGGCGCGTTTATAAGTTGTTCATGAGGAACGCGCCACTTTTGTTGAGTAACCGTTTAGTCACAAATCAAAAAATGCCATTTTTATTAGAATTTTCTTCTTTAATCTTGTATGTAGGTTTAGAATCATTTCGGAAATTGACTATAATGATCTAACTGTAGCACTGAGCTCGGTTCCGCGCCCTTGTTGTAAAATATTCTTTAGCGAGAGCAAAAATATAGTTTTTTTGTTTCCTGTCTGGCAGCGCGGTGTAGCGACGACCTTGTGACGGAGAGAAGTAGGAGCGGTCGGAAGTCGGGTCTTGAAGAGTTGTTTGAGCAGCGGTTCACGGCGACATACAGAGGCACTGAGAGAGAGAGAGAGATAGAGGAGCTATGCCTAGTTGGCCTGTGTACGGAGCTAAATACTCATTACTGGCGGTCAAACAAGCCGGCCTACCGCGCTGCCTTGCCACCTTCTAGGTGGGCCATACTCTTCTACAACCACAACCTGTCTGCTTCCGGCTCCATCCTAGACACTACACACACACAGACACATACACAGAGACGAAGAGAAGACAATTGCAGGGATATAGCCAAGGGAAGGGGGTTTAGAGTTTCTAACTTCCCACACGTTAGTCACAAAAATATTACACTACAAAAATAAGAAATAATTTTACCAGTAGAATGTTCAATGCTAATGCTTCGTTACGAAAATCTTATGACTTAAAATACAAATCTTTCCGGGAGAGAACCACCGGAACCTTTCCCATTTCATGGGATGGCAGGAGATAATTTATAACATTCTCCCCCCCCCCCTCCTTCGTACACAAATCCTGGCTACACCACTGAAGAGAAATACGCGCGCAGCAGGAAACTACGACACGCGGCTGTTGGTCTTCTGTACTCCACTTGCTCTACTACTTATGAGCCACTAAAATTCCATCCAATATAAACACACTCTCCTACGCAGTAAAAAGTAATCTTTCATCACATTATATTAAGTACTTGTTTACAATGTGAGTGTCGTGTTCATTTAGCATTCTTACACAGCGCGTGAAAATTGATTCTTCGGTTATGTTCTACATGGAGGGAAAAAGTAATTTGTAGAAAATAATTTGTTAGAAACGATCCAGTTGCTCATTAAAAAATTGTGGTCGCCGATGCAGAAATTTGTTTTACCACAAACTAATTTTACTAGCAACATTTACTACAACATTTTTTCTTTCGGTGTTAATACAGCGTTTTCTAAATAAAGGGCGTTCAAGAGGGAAAAAATTTATAATTTTATATTTGTATGAAACAGTGTTAGTTTCGTATACATATCTTGGGAGTTCATATTGTCTTACAAAATAAATTCTGCTCAACCAGTTTTCCCATAATGTCACGTCAAAGTCAAAATGTGCGTGATTTTAGGTCATACACACGTCGAAAACCAATCAACATAACGAAACGAAATAATCGACAGTAAAAGTACATGTCACAGGCTAGGACGTTACGTGTATAAAAACCCAACACAAAATATGCTTCAATCCAAATAATAATATCTAACTGTAAGCAAAAAAAAAAATCCTAACTTCAGAAATGTTTAAACAATACGAAACATTGCTTGAATGGGAGATATATATGTAAAGCCCTATACAGCGACATGAACTTTTACTGCGGATTATTTCGTTTCATTATGTTGATTGGTTTTTTAGGGGTGTATGAACCGAAATACGCAATTTTTGACTTTGAAATGCTATCATGGGAAAACTGGTAGAGCTAGTTTTTTGTAAGATGATAATGTACTCCCAAACTAAGTCTACAAAACTAACAACATTTAATACAAATACATAATTATTATTTGTTTCCCTACGGAACGCCCTTAAACACCCGATTTCCCAAGCTTGCTCATGAAGCCTTGAAGTGGGTTATAAAATAACACATAGTTTTCAATTACCGTTACAAATTTTGAATGTGTCCTCGAGCCGTTGCTCGATCTACGTCTACTTTTGTAGATCGTCTACAGTTGTTGGAAGAAGAATCATGTAGATGGGATCAGTCACAAACCCTGTCATATAAGAACTTCGAGTACTATAAGCAGCGGTGCTACTTGCAATCCGTAAGTCGATCCAAGTTTTAAGAAGTTCATTGTTGAGAAGTACTCTGACAAGGAGGTGCCAGTGTGGTTGTACCCTGTCCTGTTAGAAAATGAAGTTGACCTAATTTTCTTATTAAGGAATACGTATTTGCAACACATGAATCCATATCTGACGTTCTCGTATCAGTGTTTCAGCAAAAAAAAAAAAATCTTCTTTTGGGCAACGGCGCTAAACAAACTCTCGTTTGGATAGTCACCCCATGCTCGATCCGGCGGCTGTGATCCTTATATAAGTACGTAGTTGCAGTGCAAAGTAACTTGGCCTCCCTCGCTGAACGCTAAATATGGTGCCGAAATAGAAAGCTCTCAATAGTAGGATGTGCAGGATCTACTGTGGAAGTAATTTACACTGCACAGTTGTAACAGACGCGCACTTGTTGATGCTGCGTTATTGCAATATTGTACATTGTAAAAAAAACTTCCTAAAATGTTGAGGAAGTAATTAACCTAAACTCAGTATGGGACAGTTACCATACTTCCGCCTTGTAAATATGCAAACTTTTACACTTGTTACAATACAAGTCTGGTAACTTCAATATACATTTGACTGGTTTATATAAAAAGTCTAGGGTTGCTACCATGGACGTCTGGGAAACAATTCTACCATACCTACTTTCTTAGCGCTCCAATACGCACGTGTGGTATATTTACAAACTATTTTTTAGAGTGTACGTAATCAACAAACGTGCCAGCAGCATAAGAGCGACACCTATAGGCAACGAAGTGAACCGATAGATTGGAACGTCGGCTATACCACGTGAAACTACAATATTCTATGTATATTTTAAAATCATCATAAAAGTGGAGGGTGATAGATACAGTAGAGCAACACCAAGACTCCACGATACAGCGTCTTGCCCCTAGAGACTGTGACATAAACGACGCTCATGCTTGGATCGACCTTACGACCCCTGTATCTATATATTTCGGACACGTTCAATATCTCTAGACAGAAGGCGACCTAATACTAACAATCTGTAGTAACATAAGTGATAAAAACAGTGTACAGATTCCATCGTAACCAAAATTAACGTTTCAGATCACAATCATACAAATTATTATGAGATTTCAGCACGGAGGCTTGTTTAGACCTCAGAGGGAACTCCCAATGTGAGACTAGGGGAGGATGAAAGTGAGGTGGTTCGCCATTGTCTTCCGTAGGATGGGGATGTACTGAAACACAACACCCAGTCCTGAACCCGGAGAAATAACTATACATTTCCTCTCCGGCTGGGTATCTAATCAGTAATGCACTTCAGGTAAGTAATGACTTCAATAAAAAACCTGGGACCCTTGGCACACCGGCAGGGAGATCTAATTATGATGCAAGCTGTCGGAATAATACATACGTCATCATCATCATCATTGCTTAAACCATACACAAAAGTACTCGCTTTATCTTAAACCGCATATAGGCCTGCCAACTAATATCGGATCACGGATATGGACCTAATTTACAGTTTTTTGAATGACAACCTGCTACGCATCATCATCATCATTGATTAAACCATACACAAAAGTATTTGCTTTATCTTAAACCGCATATAGCCCTGCCAACTAATATCGGATCACGGATGTGGACCTAGTTTACAGTTTTTTGAATGACAACCTACTACGGACACTTTTCACATTAAGATAGCAGGAGAAGGATAGTAATCAACAATGATAAATGTAATTATGGGCAGTTTTCTTCTCACGAAGATCACCCTCATTCTTCTGTTTTTCTCGTGTCGTTTTCAAGAACTGTCTGAAAATACAACCGCCCGCATCCGTCGTCCTGGCTTTGTAGATATCTTGCGTATACTTTCCAAGTGTTGGAGTACATGGTCTCCAGATGAAGCCCGCCAATTCTCCTGAATTTTCTGTTGGTATTTGGAGACTGAGAAACAATGTTGCGGTTGGTTTCAATGGACTTAATCCTAGACCGCACGACTGTTTGTTCACATCAGGCCGCTGATTGGCCTGTGTGAGGTGTACAGATCAGTCGGAGCTTAGCTACCTCTCACTGCCCACTCACTGTACCCCGTTTTATGTAGTTCACACGGAATCTTCCAAGAAAAATTACTCATGTTTCCAGTGAGTCTCGGCGGTCGCCGAAAGAGTCTGCTAATTCTTCGCGTTATTGTTGATAACCCACGTACTCTGGTAAAAACTAATCAGGTGTTCGTATACAAGGCGTATGAGACAATATTGCTATCAGTTACAAAGGATGGGATCCGACACGAGTAGGAAAGCACAAAAAACTGACACTAACACTATAGTATGTGCAGTATTGTGTATGCGGTGAAAGAAAATTATTGATGTAGTTACCATGCTTCTGTTAAAACAGCAACTACAGTTCAGTTTGATTGTAGGTTCTGTCAGAACTGTTCGTACAACGATCTGTTCTGTATAAGGAGCAATGATAATCTTTCATTTACAGAACATGTTCAATGTGGTGTCCGAAACACGCAGTATTGCAGCACACCTACGTGGCATGGACTCAGTGAGATTATCAAAAATAATACATACCAGACGAGCTCTGTTAGAGAGCGATCTGACCTCGGCTGACACTCGATGCTATCTTCGTCCAACATATCATCCACTAACCTAGCTCTGTTTGGACGAGCACTATCATCCACGAAACACGATGTCTCGCTAATGGCACCAACATAAGGCACGACACTCCCTTCACTGGTTTGTCTAACTGGCTTGTTAGTTTTGACTGATGATTCTGTTTTTATTTTGACGAGTATATGTATCTATCTATGCCGTATATAGTGATACATATATAAGTATTCATAAAACCAAAACATCAGGACATAATACCATGTACATCCTATAACGGTACGTAATTTAAGTTACAAATTAACATATAGGCATCGGATATAATCAGTTGCCTCATCCGTTGCTTTCAGGAAGTCATTGAAGAGTCCCTTGTAGGCTCGATTTGGACATTCTACCAGTACGTATAAGGTTGTTTGCTATTCAACTGTGCAGTTACATATTGGGGACGGTATATTCCCTCATTCATGAAATGTTTCCGTATTTCTGACATGGCCAGTGCGTATAATGTCGTCGACACTTTGCGTGATTTGTTGAAACCATGAGGCTTCTCTGTAATTGTGATACTTCGACATTGTGGTGGGCAGTGCTCTTGCCAGTATTGTTTCCAGATATTGTGAGCATCAAAGTTTAAGTTGAACCAGTATATAGTGGACGTATGAGAGAGTGACTAGGGGCAAGATGAGGAAGTCGAGTCCTGCACAGCAGCACACCATGGAAGACGTAGAGACACAGCGGCAGCTTTGTTCGCTGCTCTCTCCTGGAATCGGCCAGCTAAATATTGACTCCCACCAGTCCTCTGACAACTGCCCTCGTCTCTCGGGCCACAGTAAACTGCCCCTTCCCTCCCTCTGCCCACACCAACTAATCCACAGACTCTACGTCCAGTGGCGTGTTCACAGCTCCTACAAAGAGGGATCTTCATGATCTCTCACATCGGCTACTGTCTTTAAAACACCTATACTACTAACACCCTACTTCACATATTTGTTTTTCATTTCTGAAGTGGCAGAGTGATAACTCACTGCCGTGGATTCAGGGGGAGGGGAGGAAGGGCATATACGATTCTCGTTCAAAACATCCTGATGTAAGTTTTTAAATGATTTCTCTCAAAGACTTCAGAAGAATGCTGAGTTGTTTCCTCAGCTCACGAGATTACTGCGTTCCTTTCCATTTGCTAAACGTCTGGGCCAGCGGCGACCAACCTTTTCGGATCTCTAGCCAAAGAGTTTATTCAAATAATGCCACAGGCCACCATAGATACTGTGGATCATATTGACTACTTTCCATGAGCTAAAAATCTTAACTTTAGTCCAGAAATCATAGCACAAATTTCGCCCTGAACAGCAGTATCAGTCCACGCAAAGGCAACTGCGCTGTGCCGCCAGAAAGAGAAAGCCTTTGCAGAAAGCAACATAATCGTACATTCTCAACTGTTCATTATTATCTTGACGTTGTAACACTGTCGCCGCGATATTTAGAAAAAGAACGGTGCCAATTATTAAACTATGTTATTTTTTGGTCAGGGTAAGGTTAAACATTTTCAAATATACCACAAATTGTTCAGCTTTCGGACGGCCATTCCAAATACAGTGACGGGAATAAAGTTGGCCATACCTGGTCTGGGCGAATAGTTCAATTTCTAACGACCTTGCTGTGAACGAAACGTACATTCATTCATTTTACTGCAACATGAGCAAATTTTTCATCGGCCTGAATTTGACTATACATATAAATTCTTTATTTTGTTTTAATATGTATTATGAACAGCAGGTTGAAATTGGCTGACAGTTACTAACAGTATTTCGGTCGCCAAACAAACTAGAACACACACAGTCACTGTTTAAAAAGGAAAAATACTTTCCTGATTAAGTTTTGAAAAAATTATGTTTTTGAGATAAAAAAGAACTAGGGTAGGGTAGGTAGTTGTCGGTTTTCAGCAAGTTATGTTTTTGAGAAATGTATAGATAATTTTGTTTAAACATTCATACTTAAATATTGCACCAAAAACAAGGTATAGTATGTTTCCCGCACAAGGCTTTTTAATATTCTATTGCATCCTGGGCCGGCTTCATTTACTTCGGTTTTCCATGATTTTCCGAAATCACTCTCGAAGCGAATCCTGAGAAAGTTATTCAATACAAGTCTTTGCTAATTCGATACCCTGGTTCCTGACCGCCTGAATCGTTTATTCCATTCGTAATGATCTCAATTCCGATGAGATATTTAGCTCCACCGCTCTACATGACTTGTACTAGTAGGATGTACGCCGTACAAAATTATTATTATTTTGTAATTCTACAATGATAATATTTTGAAAACCGGTTTTACAAACTAATTTTTATAAAACTTCAAAGTTAGTTCTTATAAAAATGTACTAAGTGTGTGTCATAACATTACCAGGTATAGCATCCTCATTTATGATTCGCATGAGAGACGAAAAAAGTAGGACGACATTTAAATTATTTATTTTATCACGATCACGAAAATGAGTTTACAGGATTTGTGCAGTAACTGCCAAACATATAATTATTGTTTATTATAAGCTTGAAAAAAACTGTGTAGCTCACCGCATGCTTTATCTATTACACCAATTATTCTTATTTATTATCATTACTATATAATAAACGTACAGATAACTTACTTAAATGACTTAGTTTTGTAGCACGATTTAATAAATTTATTTTCTTTATACAGGCTACAATCATACCAATGCCTGTGATTTGAATAGAAATTTTTATTTGCCGTGAAAACAATTACGTTTTTCTGACTACAAAGTCCATCCACGTTTTCTGGCAAAAATCCTTAGTTTTACATTAAGATAATAACAATGAAAATACTTGCACTTGTAATCGGTTTGCAGAAATACCAAGAAATATTTAGTTCTCTAAGTGGGGGTGTATTTGAACACGTACTGTAGAGTGACTGAGACAATGTTACCAAGTTTTTATTTTCAGTGTGTGTCAACTAATATCATATTAATATAATTTACTGTGGATATTTATTTTTGGAATTTATCATTAGTAAATCTCTTTACTTAGGGCTGCCATAAAGCGAGCAAAAGTGTAAATTCAGCTTATATATTTAATTTTATTCGAAGTGCCTCATATATTTTGATCACAGTTCATAGAATATTGGAAAAACAGCCAAAAAGTTCCTAGATCGTATAGTAATGTGGACCGCATCGGAATGAACAAAAATCAGTGGCGGCATAGGTTCAGCAGGTATTGAGCCACATTTAATGTATCCTAATTTAGCATGTAGATCTATGTCCATGCTAGCGCCAAAGCTCTGAGATAGGAAACACTTAAGAGAGAGAGCTAAATGCTACAGTTAATGCTATATTTAATTAAATTTGTCGATATTCTGTAATCACTTCTGTTTTAAAATAGATTTAATAAACGTGGCAATGTTGAGGCATAGAGAACATTTTTGACGAATTTTGGAGAACATAATAGTGTTGCATGTTCATCCTACATTGGACTTGTGATTATTCTTGAAAGCTAACCTATAATTACATTGCAATGATTCTGCATGACAAATTAATGAAATATTAAATGATTAGTCTATTTATGTCAAGCAGTTTATCAAGACTATTATGTGTCTTGTCAAAGACAAAGTGTTGATATAATACAACTTGAATAAATATTAAGGCTCGAAAACTGAAAGTAAAGAAAATTATCTAACACACCCCCTTAAGGCGTACGTCTACTGGCAGTGTGTTTGTGTGAGTGAGGCACGACGTCAAGGGCGATGTTTACCGGCTCATCTGGTGCGGTATCACCTTTATCGCAAGACACTGATACGGCGTGCAGTGGTATCGTAGATTACTCGTCTGACTGTCACTTTCAGTGGTGACCCCATCTTTTTATTGGGGAAAAGTTTTAGGCAAAGTCCACTGCATGTTTCCAGAGTAATTTCACACGAAACCTGGGAGATGCAACATGTTTAGAAAGCTATTTTTTTAGCAATTTTGAGTGGCTCCTAAATGCTTTTTTCTAATTGACGTGATGTCTTGAAACTACCCTTCCGTCATCGTCTGAAGTGTATTTTCTTTTCACATATAGACAGAATGGGCACATGTATAACAGTTTCGTGAAAAACGTATTTACGAACACACTGCAATACAAAGCGTGGGGTAGGCGGCACCCTTAAGGCAGAAAATGATAATTACATGTGCTTCGCTCGGGGATTTTATGGGTGACAAAGACGGATATTTATTTTCAGTCGAAATTGTGTTGTTTATCTTAGGCCGGGCCAAGTACTAGCGGGGAAGAAATTTGTCTTTAGCTCCTTTGTGTCTGTGTTGCACGCAGCGCGCATGTAACCAATTACTGTAATTGAAGTTTGTGGTAACCCTCCGTGGCGTAGCGGCCAAGGAACGCGATTGGCTGCGGAGATCTCTAGGGGTGGCGCTTTCCGCTGATTGGATGCTTCCGGAAGAAAGGGAGGGGAAAAAATCCCGTCTTGCAACGTTTGTATAAATAATGATCACAGCCTGTCTGACGGGGAGCAGTTTTAATTGGTTAATGTATATTGTTGCAGAGAGAGGGGAAGGGAAGGGGTGCCGGGGGGTTGCTGTCCCGGGTTTAAGCTCAACGGGGGATGACAGCGAGGCTTTGAGAGGGTATCTCTGTCAACACAGCCGTGCAGACGCACAACATTGGCCCGCGAAGCTGCTTTAATCCATATAGACAAGCCTGACAAGGGTAGGGGATACGTAATTAATAGAAAGTAATTTTCATTCACTGTAAAAGCGGCTTTCCAGCGGTCAAGTACGTATAGCTTTACTGCCGTCCTGTAAAGCAAATATTTGCTCTGCTCCAAGTTCCGTTCATTTCGCCACCGATACTGGTCAACACTGCATGTTTGTCTTGTGTAAATTACTGTATTAAATGCCTTTCTACTACATGTCCTTTTTTGTCCTACGATCAGAAAATTGTATTCAAAGGCTTTTGTTTAAATTTGACAAGTAGGCACTTAGTAATACAACAATAGATTTGTGACATTTGTACGTAACAGAGGTAACCTGTTGAACGAGTTCAGCGCAGCGCTGTTATAAAAAATAATTATTAACCTACAAAGTACACCATGAAAGTAAAATATTGTTTTGTGCATTAACATTTCAGATGATACCATACACCACAACGACAAAGGACGGCTTGGCCAGTGACGTCAGAACAGATTGTATACTGGGAGAATCAGCTGTTTTTGCACACATACTCGCTTGTTTGCCATAACGTTCAATGTATTAGCATGTTTGTTACGTGATTTATACCGAACCGTGAAAAACGTTGCTATATATTTAACGTATTATAGTAGGACTAACAACAGTTCTTTGAAGAAATATAAATGTTCATAATGTCCAGTGATTTAAACTTTAAGTGGCTCTAATTGCATATTATTCAATAAAAGAATGTAATAAATTAAGTAGTGTAAATCATATCGGTGTAATCAGCAAAGGTATTAAGAATATGTCAGACACAATAAATTGTTTCAAAAACATAACTGAAACGGTTAGTTACTGTATGTTCTGTTCAGTCTTCAGTAAATACTGTTCATGAGCCTGAAATCAAATCTTATTGCTGTGTTTCTAAACCTCAAAACATTGTAAATTGTAAGCCTAGTTTTAGTGTCGTACCTAAAATTAGTAAAGCCATCAAAATCAGTCGATTAAATTATAAAAAATCGAGTGTTCTTCTGCAGAATCAGATGCATTTTAAAACTAATGCCGTTAAGTCAAATTTGGTGATTTACCATCAAAATATACAGGGGCTCTTAAGTAAAATTGATGAATTTTTTTTTCTGGGTAGGAAAATGTATAAAAAATCTAGTGAAGTTGTCCTTATATGTTTAAGTGGAGACCATCTCAAACCTAAGCTTATTCAACAAATACACGTCAACAATTTTAAATTGACATCAAATTACTGTCGATATAATTTTGAAAAGTGTGGTGTTTGCACGTTTGTGAATGATTCTCTTGCTTTCAGTGAGATAGATATTGCCCAGTATTGTGAAGACCAAAACACTGAATGCTGTGGTATACAGATTAATATACATGAGAGTATTATAGTGATATTAACCGTATATAGAGCACCATCTGGACATTTTCATAGGTTCATTGCTAACCTTGACAAAATTATGTCTCATATATTTAAGTCTAAGATTCATTTCATCTTTTGTGGTGACATAAATGTCGACTTCCTTTTGGAAAGTACACGTAAACAGCAATTAAATACAATTTTGAAATCATACAATTAGGTTCCCACTGTAAACTTTCCTACTAAAATAACTCCTTCAACGCAAATTGCAATGGACAACATTTTTGTAGACAAGTAAATGGACGTTCAGACCACGACGCTCAAATTTTGTATGTTGAGTAACATTTAGATTCTAAAAAACCACTATACATAAAATCTCAACATAGACAAATTAACGACGACACTCTCCTTCAATTAAAAACAACATTGGGTGCAGTAACATGGGATATTTTAAATGCCCAAACAAATCCTAATAACCAATATAATATATTATTACATATTGTATTAACCCATTTCGAGGCATGTTGTCCCTTAAAAACAAGCACTAAATGTGGAAAATGCAATACACAGAATCCCTGGATTACCAAAGGTAATGCCACTTCTTGCAGAAATAAAAAAATTACTTTATTTAAAATCCAAACAATAATGCCATAAATGTACTGCAAGGTATTACGTAAAGTTATTGTAAATGCAAAAAGCTTGTACTTCAGTAATATTATCAGTAATTCCTAAAATAAAATCAAAACAATATAGGATGTTATCAAAACTGAAACTGCAAGCTGTGTCAAAATTGATGACATCGCTGAAGTTGAAGTAAATAATATCACTACTAGAAATAAAGCCAAAATAGCAAATGAATTTATTGACTATTTCTTTATGTTGCTGATACTATTGTATCAAAATCTATATCTATTAATGAACCACTAGATTATGTAAAGTAATCATTTCCAAAAAAAAATTTCCTACTTTAGATCCAACTTGGACTACTTTTGCAGAAATTAAGCCCATAATAAGACATTTAAAAACCAAAGGTTCATGTGGTTATGATGGGATAAATAGTAAAGTTATAAAATACTGTAATGCTGAGTTAACTAAACCTCTTGTTATCTTATGTAATAACTTTCTAAAGAGTGACTTTTCTTAGATCGACTAAAACAGGCCACAGTTGTCCCTCTTCATAAAAAAGGAGAAAAAACTAAGAAAGAAAACTATAGGCCTATGTCCGTATCAACTACTTTTTCAAAAAATTTTAAATGTGTAATGTACAACAAATTGGTAGATCATGTAAAAAACATAACATTTTAACTCCATGTCAATTTGGTTTAAGGAAAAAATTTCCAGTAGAAAATGCAGCCATAAAATTAACTAGTGAAATATTAGGTGCTTTGAACTGAAAGGAACATGTAATCAGTATTTTTTACGATCTTTCAAAGGCTTTTGGCTGCGTTTATAACGAAATACTTTTAAATAAACTTGAATACTATGGAGTAAGAAATAATTTTAAGTACTTATTAGTATCATATTTGGAACATAGGCAACAAAATGTAGTGATTAAAGACAAGAATTCAATGAGTCATATTACTTCTTACACAGGCACTGTAAAACATGGTGTTCCACAGGGTTCAGTGCTTGGTCCTCTTCTTTTCTTAATTTATGTAAATGACCTTCCTAGTGTCATTGACAGCCATGCATCCACCACACTTATTGCAGATGATACCAGTATATTAACTAAAGCAAAAACACCTATAAATTTGAAAGAATCAGCTGAATATGCTCTTGAAATGTTGGATGATTGGTTTAACACAAACAAGCTTGTAGTTACCATGGGAAAAACTAATTTTTTTTAAGTTCTCAACAAAAAAATAGTAGTAATAGTAAAATAAATCTTAAATGTAAAGGTTGTGAGCTAAAAAAAAAATGTCACCAATTTTCTGGGTGTTCGAATAAATGATAAGCTCAGCTGGAGATTTCACACTGAAACTGTATGTTCAAAATTATATAGTGCATGCTTTGCTCTCAGATGCTTGGTAAACAAACTTGATGCTAAGGCTTTGAAAGTTATGTATTTTTCTTATTTTCATTCTAAATAATGAATTATGGGATAATTATATGGGGAAACTCACCTGAAGCAAAAAAACAATTTACTGAACAAAAAAAAAGGCTGTACGAATTTTAACAAATAAGTAGAGAGTCATGTAAATCTTTATTTATAGCGCAAAAAATTCTCACTCTTCCTTGTCAATACATTTACTCGTTGCTGTTATACTTGACTGCAAATTTAGATACTTTTAAACTGAACTCGTCTCTGCACACATACTCCACAAGAACAAAATATAATTTTTACTTACCTTCAAACAGACTTGGTGCATATCATACTGCCATCAAGATTTTTAATTCTCTTCCTTCTGATCTTAAAAATGTGAGCAAATTTTCAAGAAAGAGCTTTGCTTCTTAACTAAGGGACTATCTTATTAGTAATGCGTTTTGTTCTATAGAGGAATACTTAAATACTTCTCGGACTCTTACTACATTGAAATAGTCCTCTTTGTCGTCTGTCATACTCTTTTTGTACGAAATGTTAAAGCTAGAAACTCGTCACTGTATAAACTAATGCAGGAACTCTTTGTCATCAGGAACATGGTTTTAAAATTTAGTATTTTAGTAATGGGGTAAACAGTTTTCTTTTTTTCTGTGCTGAACCTTGCAATGTACAAAGTTAAACAATTTATGCAAGTTATGTTCTTGTGTACAACTTGGTGATGTATTAAGCTAAACAATTTATGTAAATGTTGTATTTGCTTACATTTATTTGTGTATGTGTGTTTTAATTATTAAGTGTTTTGTGTTGTGCAATGTAAATTAATTTATTCATTGACAACACCCACATCCCATGAGCACTTTGCTCACTTACGGGATCAGCTGGTGTCTATTTAATAAATAAATATTATAAATAATAGCATCGGAAAATCTGTCACTTTTCATGCTCGCTGTATTAAAATTTATTTTTGTTATATTACGAATTTATCAAATATAAAAATTTTGCACAGTTTTTTGGTGAATTGTTATACTTCAAAAACAGTAAATAGTGTAAATCACCTACTATTACAAGGTAATTTATAGGCATCAGGCCTACTTCTTTTAGCCTCGCATGGGAATAAGCTTACAATTAAATTTATTTTTATAGCAAATTTGAGGTATTACCATACAGAACTTACTTAGGACAACTGGGAGAAAATTAATTTTTAAAATGAAAATAACTAGTGTAGTTTACTGATACTGCGTTTGATTGGCTAGGTATTACAGTGTTTATGTACTGGTCGTACGTTCGTGTAGGTACATACATTTTTATTTGCCTAAAGTAAAATTTGCTTCCTTGATAAAGGTAGGTCTAAGCGTCTGTTAATTTATCGGAAATGTGGGTTATAACATATATCCATGCTAATTTCTCCAGAACGTTTAAGTAGTGTTACAGTTCAATGAAATTAGCGCTATCAATCATTAATTGATATAGTTTGAGTTTTTTATATACTGTTAACCGTGTTCCCACATGCATATATGCCTATTTCGTTTTTCTGTAGCTTACACATGCCAACATTAATTGCCAAGTATTACATTTGTTTTAGCGAAGTAGTTAACATGTCAACAATTTGTTACACCATAAATTAATAATTTACAAGTATAGACTAATGAAGCAAGATTCTCGCTGTATGGAAAGATGTATTGTGACGGCCTGACGAGAGAAGGTTCGTTGTAGGCCTATTCATTTTTAGACAATGTTTCTATTGAATTGTAGCGTTTAGTACAGATGAAAATAACAACCAACATTGACCTACCGGGAATACAGCCTGGTACAATAATTGTGTATGTTTATCATAAGAAATATGCAGCCAAATTATCGTCTCTTGTTAACAGTGACACAACTGATTTAGCTTCATCGTTGTTTATTATTCAATATGATCTATGACGTACGTATGTTTAAAACGTCTGCAGTTGCCGTATACTAAAAAAAAAGGTAATTTTTCTACTCCGAGTGTATTAAAAGTGTTAATCAACGAATAAAAATTTGTCAACCCATATAATCATATACTTTTTCAGGCGCCGTTTGTGCAAAATTAGCTGTTACTACCCGTGATTCAGTGCGCAAATGCTACTGGCCAAGCCATTCATTCGTCGTGTCGTGCCTGTTTCATATAACTTGGTTCTAAACAAGTAGACCTATATTACATTCTAAAAAGCAGTGGTGATGCTAAAACAAATAAAATGTTAAGCGTGTATTGCGTAATATTAACGCATTATATCTTACCCGTCACAAAAATCAGCAATGTATAGTACAGGAAATAATTACCCAGCAAACACAAAGTGGCGGCTAATTGTCGGCAAGAGTCCGCCCGCTGTCCGAACTGTCAAGTGTCTGCAACATGATAAAAGACAGCGGCCAGTAACGGTAATATGTATTTTTTCAGATAAAAGTTAGCCATCACGAAAAAGAAATCGGCCCATTGTCTATGTTACGACACTTTATAGACGTCGGCAAAACTACACTCCGGGCCGTTGATGGCATGGTGACTTTCAACAGACAGCAGTCATATGTCACGAACCAGAAACCGGCTCGCTGTCTGCAAGGACACTTAACACAAGAATATTTTCGAAGATAATAGGGAAATTAAAATACCTACCGTAAAGAGAGGTTAGATAGCATCCCATTGGTAACTTTGAACCCCAAGGATATTTTAATTCCATATGAAAATTCTCAAATACCCTTCATTCTAAAGTATTACTACCAAAGCTATAAACGGTAAAGCCTTCAACAATTTTAAATTCGGCAAACTTTTTTTTTTTTTCAGTAAACTATGTTGTGCAAACTTACCTCGAAATTAGGCTAAGTAACCCCACTTTACAATAGTTAGAATTAAAAAATTAATTAACTGTGTCAACAGGCCATCTAGACTCGACAGTTCACTACGTGTGTAAGATGTACTTGTTTATACTGTAGTGGTTAGCCGAGGAAAACTTTCACTAGACACAGGTAAGGGTGAACTTTTATTCGCCTGTTTACTGTTTCAAGATGGATCTCAAAAATGGTTAGACTCATTGTGAATGTGGCATTTATTAGCAGATGAGATGTACAGATCACAGCTGGGAAAGGGTGTATTTTATTTGAGTAGATCGCATCTTGAATGGTGACCTTTGTGTGGAGCGGAGGTACCATCTTCCCTTGAGTCTGGTTCAAAGACTGTCCTACCCCTTGAACCCCTCTCTGCCAGGTCGTGCCACTTGATCGCGTCACCGAGGGTTCACGTACGATCATCGTTGTCACAGCCGGCGCGATGTCCGCCACGTCACCTACATGCGCCACCCACCAGTAGGGTGACACCCCGCACCCGTCATTAGGTTGGCTACACTGCCGAGTGCCTGCATGAGTGATTGCTGATCGATCCAGGGGAGGTGAACGTTCAAACGTTGCCAAGTGCTGGACGATGTTGTAGATGGGAGGGGG
>PNEQ01124374.1:0-17225 GCA_003012365.1 Medauroidea extradentata | reverse complement strand
TATATATATATATATATATATATATATATATATATATATATATATATATATATATATATATATATATATATATAGATTTATTTTGCTGTTGCGAGCAAAATTCCTGTTGGTCGAGAAAAAAAGGTTTTTCTCCGACCTTGTAATGTTTGCAGCGTACATCTGACATCACGGTTATCTAAAACCTAGTCTAATGTTAATAAAACGCATCGTATTGTTATCTGTTGGCTTGAAGTGGAAACACAATCGGTGTTCTCGCAGAACTGCATTAGAGTATATTCGTGCTTTAGGTATGGCCGTGAAGTTTCAACTGTCGCGTCGTAATCTTCGTGAAGAGTCGAGAGATTTTGTTGCAGCTGACATAGTGCGAGTATGTAGTATCGCTGGAATGAATGGGCGAGGGAAACCCGCCGACCAGCGGTATCATCCAGCACGATTACCACATGTGAAAATCCAGGAATCGTACCCGGATCACCGAGGTGGGTGGCGAGGAGTCTGTCCTCTTTACTACCGCGGACCCGCAATCTTCGTCTAGAGCTCGTTGGGACTGTGTGAAACAAATATAATGATGGAAGCGTCTAGTTGAATGTGTAATAATACAGGACACTATGCTGTGAAACCTAACTCCAGCTAGAAAATCGTGCCAAGTTCTGTTATTCTACTTAATGGTGCATTCATTTTTTTTTTCAAATAAAATATTGGTACAATTTTTTTACTTTTTTATATTATTTTCTTTTATTAAGAAGTATTCAGACAATCACTGTTAATGTTAGAAGTTTATCGCTAGGGGAAAGCAAATATTTTGTATTTTGCGTGTAAGCAACGGATCATTATTAAAAAAAAGTATACCTTTTTTTTTGTAATGATTTTAGTAATAATTTAAAAGTGAATATTTCAACTTGTTCACAGGTACCGGATTTAATTTTACGCGAGGAAATTAAAAGTAGGTCTGATTTAACTGAATTACTAAACAAAATTATATGTATATTTTAAATCCACAAAATATGTCAGTAATTTACGCAAAATTGTTTTTTGAACACATTACGAAAAACACAAACACGCAGTTTTCTTGTTATGAATAGTACTAGAAAAACGGTAGCTTTTGGAAATATAAGATGGAAACCAATGAACTGGGGGTATAATATAACATACAAAGTAGAATCCTCGAAATGAAGATACTTTAGTCGGCACTTAGCAGCGAGGTTTTCAGCGCTGGCGAGGGGCGATATGAGGTGTAAATGGAGTAGCGCTGGAATGTGGGAAATGGGAGAGAACGGAATCTTCACCCTGAAAACCAGACGACCAACGACATCGTCTGGCAAAATTGTAGGAATTTCAAAACTACACAAGGAATCAGACACGAGTCCTAGTCATTTTTCTTACCAAAACGACTTTTAATTGAATATTATTTTACATCACTGCAATTATTCACTTAAAATTACTATACAGAGCAAGTGTTTAACTCACGGACACAATGTCTTATACACATTTTAGAAGTTCAATTACACTAAATGTAGCCGCAGGATGCAGGCACTTCAGAGGCATTACTCCACACTTTCTGGTTATATTACATTTAGCTTTTAACAAGCACATATATACCTGGTAATAACTTTCCTGTAACTCCTACAATTGGTATAAATGGTGTGAGATATCCGTATTGTGTGGGTTAAGAGCTCCTGTAGTGGAAGGTGGGCCGGCGCGTTACTCTCCTTTTATGATTGAAACAGTGTATTTTAAAAAAACAAAGGCCAAATTATTTAAGAGAACCAAAAAGTCAAATACCACAAGAAATACGGCAGTCAGCTGACCTTTAACGGAACAGCAAGACAGTTAAACGCTGAACACAGTACAATTTTCTGTAATAATACCATTTTGGTAAATGTGTGGACTTGGGCGGTATTTTAAATCACCGTTTCGATTTGTGTTCTAAAATAATTCCCAACTATGTTAAAAGTAGTAGTAACCTGCAAGGTATTCATGTGAAACCTACTAACAACGTTTTAAAATCCATGATGGCATGCCAGAGGAGCTGTCTATTCATCTGCAGGTAGTTGAAACGCTGTTGTAACATCGCTATCGGCTGCGATGCAGATGTAGACTGAGATGTCTAGAGCTGGTAATTTTCTGTGAAAATAATTGTGTAACATTTTGTTTCAATGCGTCACGTGCACATCTACAGCTCTGTTCCATAGTCAGTGATTGGCTGTTTGTAACTCTCAACGTCTTGGTGATCTACCCGCAAATCACAGACGTGTGGTGTCGCAGTAACCTTAGTCTCATTGGCACAGTCAAGTGAGTGACGACTTTTCTCAAATACACTCTGCCAATAACGAAGCAGAGGTGCAGATGTGAGCGTTATTCATTGACAACAAATGTTGCACAATTCTTTTCTTCAAAGTCACCAGCTTTAGATATAAGTTTTAGCTGTAAAAACATATCCCTCCTCAATCTGTGTAAGTGAAGAGTAAAAGCCAATGAGTTCTTTAGCTTTATTGTGGCCAATTTGACTATATATATATATATATATATATTATTAATTCAAGGTTTTTTTCGGCATTCGGTCCTTTTCTCCTGATAAAGTTAATTTTACCATTCGTATAGCGTGAT
This sequence comes from Medauroidea extradentata, assembly GCA_003012365.1. Lineage (NCBI taxonomy): Eukaryota > Metazoa > Arthropoda > Insecta > Phasmatodea > Phasmatidae > Medauroidea > Medauroidea extradentata. Next base: position 14,621 of record PNEQ01124374.1, on the reverse strand, counting down.
GCTAGACCCAATAGCAAAACATATACATATCACAAGAATCATTTAAATTACACTGTCACAAGAAATTTTACCTTATCAGTAAGTCTAGAAAATAGATAGAAATTAATGTGTCCGCCTGTTATATATGAGGGTAATATGCTAGAATCAAAAATTGCAAACTTGTAGCAATAGGTTTTTCCCCCAAAGCAGTTCACAACATTCTTTACCCCGAAGCAAATTCTTCCAACTCAGCCGCTTAAGAGATATTCAGTCAACTGATATTTTGTTTAATTGTTTGTTGGAAACTTTTTCATTGGTACAAGTTTGATGTTCGTGTTATTATTAAGAAGAAAGCGCATATACTGCACCTCTCAAGAGTTATTGGTTTTTTTTTTTATTTAGAGAATTTTCTAGGTACCTTTCACATATAAGCCCTTTCTAATTAAATTTGTTTGACGACGTGGAAGCTTTCTTATGTCCACACAGAAATTCACATACGTGGAATATCTTATAGACTTTACTACAATCATTCCATCTGTAACACGTATTTATTATTGTACCACACTGGCAAAGTTCACAAGGTTCTGGCAGCATTATATTGTAAATTATACTCGAACACGTTCATTTATTTGTCTCTGAAATAAATTAAACGTTGTCACTTGGTATGTGAAGTGCGCACTATGATGAAAATACATATCTCGAAATGAATGAAAATTCAACATCGCCAGTAACACTTCTAACATTCGCTGAAAGTTCAGTTCGTGACTCATTTGCAATGAGAAACTGTGCCAGAATTTACCTATAATATTGTTAGATTCACTATCCGAAAGTTGTCTACACAATTATTAGATTCACTATGTTATCTCCCAAATTTACTTACGACTTACAGTTCCAGCTACTGAATGTTGTTAACTTTATTTCTTTTCGTGACATCTTAACATATATTGTGAGTGAGTGTAAAGCTAGCTGAGTTATAAATACTCGTTTATAACTCTGTTGATTTATAATGTATATTTTTGAGGATGTTTCTTTACAGATGTTGGCACTGTCTGGTATGACTAGATTTAGTTGCTTCGACGTACTCCATTGCGAAATATGTGACTGCAAAAGAAAACTAAAAATAAGACTTATTTTTAGTTTTCTTTTGACAGTCATATATTTCGCACTCCCATTGCACAGTTCTTTCAAAGATCACTGTCATGTATAATGTAATATTCGTTACCTTAACATCACAGAGCTTTATTTTGACTTTTTTGGTGTCTTATAAGGCACTTACAGGTGTTTACATTGGCTTTTAGAAGCACTTTTCTGCATGACACAAATATTTATGTTAATAGAATGTGTTCTGTAATGATGTGATACCTCTGAAATTAATCAGGAGTTTTCAAAAAGTATGAGAATTTTACTTTGTGTGATCCCAACAATCCCCCTTTTTGTTTTCAGATCCTTAATGTTTTGGTAAACAAAAATGTAAGAAAATGGTTTGTGTTAATTCATGATGGCGAAGTCGATAGATTTAAGAACACTCCATACATCTGGTTGAGATCATTGTAACAGCTTCATGTGTGCTATCCCAGATGGGATGCAAGTTCACATTTTCATGATACTAGCAACAAGTGTAAGTCGTGTTTTTATTTCAGATGAATTTGATTTACATAAGCTTGCTGATAAGACTTGCTGCAAGTCTGAATTAAACTTACAAGTCCGTATTCAAGTACAAAGTCATTATAACAAAATAAATTTTAGTTTGCAGTCGTGCGAAGTCAGCTCGCTGCAAGTTTTTGTCAAGCTGCATTGTGGCCTTGACTTACGATCAGGCATAGATCAAGCCTTCAAATTAAGCTTGCAACTAGTTATTTTAGTGAAAACTACTAAACTTCCAGCAATATTGCGGCAAGCTCTTTGGGTTATCATTCCGTGCTGTCTGCGAACCTGTTGATCTGTTTTGGCAAGATTGGTACAGGAGTTTCACAAACTTATTCTGCTATCTATAATAGAGATCATTCGCACACGATGATTTTTAAATGGTCACATTGTACTCGTGTTTATTCAAATGAATATTGCATATCTGATTACCAGCGAAACTCAAACTTATATCCCAAAATATAAAAACATTTACTCATCAGACATATTTTGGTAAATCGTTTCTTATAAAATCAGTTAAATTTATTTTAAACAAAATTTGGTTTAAAATCCATTTCTATCTAGGCAACTACAACTTCAATACACACGAATAAAGTCCAACTTTATCATTTTCTCGCGGAAATAATCGTAAAGTCTAAAAAAATACGAACAGGTTAACGTACGACCTTAAATTGATTAAAGAACTTACATCAATCTAAAGGCGGTTTAAGTCTGAATTAACGCCGTAAATGAACTTTCTAACTCAAGTCTCTACTATGTATTATGTATGTAACTTGCAATCGGTTTGTTTATGATGACGTTTGTTTTTGTAGTGAAATGTGCTTTACACACTGATCTTTAAAGAAAATTCATATAATTTCATTAACATTGTTTAACAGCTGAATTATGATTTAAAAAGTCGTTTTTGTTGGTACACGTAGATTGGTCCAGCTCAGCCTCAAGGACTCTTCAACTAACGCATTGCCATCTAATCTGCTACTCTGCGGTAGTACGTTTAATATGATCATAGTGCAACAACTTGTCGGCATATTCTCGAAATTCTTGAGAATGCACTGAATAAAGTTAATCTGTAGAACATTTTGATGCAAGATCTTCTGAAAACATCAGATGGTATACTAAGTTAAGGTTAAGTATAATACAAGTTGGAAATATCAATGCTAAAAGCTTGACAAAGAGAACATTTCTGCCGTTTGAGCGGTGGTATCGGTGACAGGTGGGAACTGACCAATCACAGAACTTTCGTGAATTTTATTATGTCGATAATTTAAAATTCAAAATTAACTTATTTTTCACTTTAAAATTGAATTAAATGATTCATGTATCTGCCAAGCCTGGTAGAATTTAATTTGACTACAGTTTCGTATTTTATTAAACTCGCTAGCAATAGCAGCGCAATTGGCGGCAGAATTTTTCCCTATGCCAAACCATTCCATCTGAAATCATATTTCTTTATAACCTGTAACTTTAAGAGTGGGCGGTAGATAAATAAAAGCTGAAAACATCAATTGATTTCCACACTTTTTTCGAAGCCAATATGGAAAATACTCAATGACAATCCTAGATAATGGTATTTGCCAACTTTATGAGTAAATAGTTATCCAAAACTACCAATTCGTTACGCGTGATTTCTTGCGTCGCAGTTAAATGCACGAGGTTCCAGCGTCAGCGTTTGTGCCTCCGAAGTTCGTAACACTGGAAACAATTTTGTTTAAAGCGTTGGCTAAAACTGTTGTCTAGGATTGCTATTGTTTAATATTCGCAAATTGGCTTCAAGAAACCTACAGTTATATATTGATGCTTTTAGCGTTGAATTATGTACCACGCCCTCTTAACTCAGTTCAGGTGTGCAATGTAAGGATCCTGCATAGTTCGGGCAGTCATGCAGTGAACAGTGAGGAGGGCCTGGTACAGGACAGCCCACGTGCTAGGATACAGAGAGGATTTGTTTGGGAAGCAGATAAACCAGTCTGTAAGAACAAGAGGATAAGTTACCTCAGAGCTCCTGCCACTGCGGCAACCCAAGGTTGTGCGAAGGAGCAGGTACAGAAACGACTCCCGGCTGCTCGCCAACTCAAGGTCAGCTGTCCCGAGGGAACGTCCTGCTCTCATGTTGCACAGCAGGGTGGCGCAAACAAACGTCATAGAGGTACAAACATGTTTCTTGTGCTCACGAATTACGACTTAATGACTTCAGGAGGACGCCTGGGTAAACGCTTGAGGCCTAGAAGTACGGACGACAGAGTCAAGCCTCCCCCGAGCCCCTAAGTAGATAGGTTAAGTCTCGTCGACAACGAGGTCATTAGAGACAATGACACACAACTTAGTACAATGACAGGAGCTGGGAGAGGAGTCCGCCATGGCCTTTGTTAAAGAACCATCCCAGCATTCACCTGGAGCGATTTCAGGAAGCCATGGAAAACCGAAATCAGAATGGCCGGAGCCAGGGAGCAAACCCGGGTCCTCACGAATGTGAGTCCAGCGTGTTACCGTTGCCCCACCTCGCTCGGTTCCTAGTCTCTAAGACTCAAGTCACTGTAGTCTTATCTTTGACAACTCGCCTCTATTAGGCACTTAGAGGTGATCCTATCATTTTAGTACGTAATATTAAAGCTAAGCCGCACTCTTATACCTGACAAAAAAATTCTGAGCTAAAATTGCCAAACCTAAAAAGACCACAAGAACACCAATTTTCTCCATTTTCGGCAGCGTAAAAATAAACTTTAGAGATACATGGAGTGCCGGTCATGGGTATACACACGTGTGACCTTCTTCGAATGCTATTCCTAAGCAGGTATAGTTTACGACCTTTGAGCAGTTTTCAAATCATCTTGTGATGACCGAATCTCTGTACACCACTCGGCGACTTGGGCGGCGGTGTGTCATGATTTTGAACTCACCGTACTGCTACAAGTTAACAAACTATATGTTCTCACATTTTACTATATATGTTTGATTTAATGCAATGACGTGACGCACTATATATTAGAATCGATCGTAACCGCAATTCATCGTTACTCTTTGATCCGAATAATGCGATAAAATGTGTTCGTAGTCAGACTTATTATTCCAGTTGGCGAAAGTTGTTCTGACAGGGCATCTTATAAGGGATTTTGTTGGATTCCGCTGTTTTTGCGTTTTATACATGAACTTCCGTTTCCTCGCCGTCTTCATTATCCCTCATTTAAACTTCGGGCCACCCGGAACGAAAATCTTTCTTTTGGATAGGAATAACAGCTTCAGTTAGCGTCCGCCTACTAGCATTCCAGATGTAGGCGCTTTCTTCAAGCCCAATCAGCTAGTGAATTTACATGCTATTAGGCTGAGAAAGTGGGTGGTGAGTGGATAAACAATTTTATAGCCAGAGAACGATAAAAGCCGTTAGTGATGTGCAACCAGAAGATGTGGTTCCCCTGGCGAAACACGTACTGAATTTTTTAAAAGACAAACGTCTGCGGTTGTCAATAGAATTTCAGTGCAGATGACCGGATATACTAGATGAACGATATCAGAATCCAACCTACCATGTACGGTTGGTTGTATGTGAAAAATTGTTGTTCTTTGTAGTGAAGAGTCAGCATATTAATACATACACAATTCTGTTTACCTTCTATTCTACCAACTATTTTTTTTACTTAAATGAAAATTTGCTGTCAACAAGTCACGTAATCTAGAAAATCAATCAGCCGTTATTTTTATATTGGTATTATGCCTAACTGAGGAACGTAAATGAACCCATACAGAAGATTATATTTTTTATCTGCTAAGATCTCTTTATCTTCATACTGAACTCCTTCTTGCGTTATTCGGTATAGGCTGTTTCAGGTTTTGTATTGATTTGAAAATTTATAATAATTATTTGAATGTTGATATGCCCTGCACGATTTGTTCTGCAAGGTTGATTTCTTGCAAGTAGGCTTCTACTTTAATTATTCAGATGTTCTTGACTTTCAGTGAGTGAGCGTAGTTGAGAACAACTTTTGTCAGTTCTGTTCTTCGTCCTGGGAATCTACCTGCAGAATTCTGTTCACTGCGTAGACTGTGCCAAACATTTCCCTTACGCTCTTCGTTTTTATTTTTCTAAAAACATAGTTAGTGGTCTGCCTCCAACGAACATTGTTTGTGATGCCCATAATGCTTCATATTTAATTTCTATATTCTGTCTTAGTCATCCATTCCAGAATATTAATTTTCGGATTTATCTGTTCCATACTGTTCAAGTTTGATGATTATTTTCTTGTTTGCTTCGATATTTAATTGTAATTGAAATTTGAGGAACCTATGAACTTGAAAAATTTGGTTGTTCATCTAAGTATCGATATGAACCATCCCTGCGCTGGAATTTTACAACTGATTTAAAGATTGGTTTGGGATGCAATTTGATGAAAATTTTGTTTCTGGGCTATTGTAGTGAATGACTGCTAGGTCATCAAAGTACAGATACTGCGGCTGAATGTCCTGTCTGGATTGTCTGTTCATCTTCCTTCCTTTTCGAAAGTCTCGATTACTTTTTCATGAGGTTTGTTTAGCAATATCGGGAATAGTCAGTCTGCTTGCCTCACATTTGTATTATTATCAAAATATTCATTCTTCTTTAGAATTTAATTTTTGATTAATTAAGAGTTGCAATTTATTTTATTAATGAACTCACTTCTCTGTCTGCTTTGAATTATTCTAATGCAATGACAAGTGTTTGTCTACCGAATCATGTGAATTTTTTAATATGCAAAATTTATCGTCTCTGTTTACTTTCGCAGATTTGTAACGTGGTTTTGATATTCAGAATTTGCTCTACACGACACCTATCGTTTATCAATCCTGCGATATTCACCACTTGAATGTTCTGTTTGTGTTTTAATTATACGAAGCAGGTCTTCGGAGACAATTTTATATGTAATGTGTTTAAGTAAATCGCCCAGTAGTTACTGATGTTGGTTTCATTCCCCGTCATGCGAAATGCAAGGATTAGTGCGTATTTTCAGTTTTCTGGGTGTTTTTTTCCCGCAATACAGATATTTTCAAGTATTCAGAGAATTTTTGGAGAGAAGTTTTACTACTTTTCACATGTTGACAATTTAACCATATTCTCCAGAGACTTGGTATTTTTAGTCCATGGATTATTTATCAAACTTCTATTCATATGTTTAGCGAGGGAGGAGAGGGGAGATTCTACGTCTGTGTTTCACCTGAAATTTTTCAATTTACTTTTTACAATTTAAAGGTTATTGAAATGAATCGCTCTAAGTTTACAGTTTTCCTCAGTGATTGTTCCCGAAGATCCATCTGAACGTTGGAATCTATGCTTGGTTCTCAGTAACTAGTTTCATTTCTACCCAGCCTAATTTGCACTTACTTTAGGTATACGAATTCTCGGTCAGGACATTGATGAGTTTGTGTCACTTTGTTTAGTTTTATGAAACTTCCTATTTTTCCAGGCTTTAAAATGTTATGTTCTATGGCCTAGTCACAGATAACATTCCGCAAATCTGTGTTTACGTTTTCTGGGTGGAACACCGATGTTTATGGAAGCTTTTGTGTATGTGTCAATATTTAGTTTTAGCTGCCAGTAAGCCAACTATTTGCAGCTATTGCCATAAATATAACAACTGTAGAATATTATATATACATGTCCTCTCTTTTCTATGGTATGTGTCTTTGAGCTATAATCAGCTGAGAAGATTTCGATCGGAGATATTCACAACATATGATGTTGGATTATGTTTGGCGTATTCTAGATTTATTCACGAGTTTCGTCTAGCTGCTCTGGGTTGAGATCTGATGGGTTGAAACCTTACAGTGATTAACAATAGTAAGTAAACGGAATCAATTACTCTTTTTTATTTACTTTAACGTTTATAATTTTCTTAAAATTTTTCTTGAAAGTCTCAACATGGTATTTTTGAAATTTTTATACACAAGTTTTGTGATCTTCATTTCTTTCTATTGGGTTGAATTTTTAACGAAATATAATTAAATGAATTTAAGTTTGCAGATGTTGATTAACCTCATAGACATAGATATAGGTATACCTAGTATGCCGCAAAAATATTGATACAAAAACAACTTCGCTCTCTGAACAGCTGATTGTGGCCTGTTTTCGCACGAATGCCATTTGAATTTGCTGCAGTGTGTTGTAAAAATGGTCCAGAAATGTGTTGTCTACGGCTGTAATAATAAAGCAGTCAAAGGGACACCAATATTATTCAACTGGTGCGCTTTTTTTATCGACTTTAAATCATATTATATGAATTGCTTGAATTTGCATTTTTCTTTTGATGTTAAAAATCTAGCTCTGGATATATATTTCTGCTTACCTTATGCAGATAGTTATTTGCATATAAAAGAACAACACATGGGCTATTTATGTATGAAAAATTAATTGTAATTTAATTTTCAGTTTTCCATCTTTAAATTTTTAAGAACAGATCGCATATTTGTACTTCTTTCGCAGATAGTTTTTTTTTAATAAATACCAGGCTTTTAGGTTATTTTAGACATTTATGAGTTTTTTGTAATGTTGCGGTTAGTAATTATTTTCCTTGTTGATTTTTATGTGATAAATATAAAATATAATTAATATTTGTGCTTGTGGAGATAGTTTATTAGCAATTGGTAAGTTTAACAAGTAATGGAAACGGTTTGTGTTTTATTAAAAATACAAAAACGTTTAAAATTGTCTGAAAAGTAAAACAATTGTAATCTTAAAAAAAAAATACTGGTTTTGTAAAATTTATTTACAGTGTTACAAATATTCCTGTCAATTATTCACAAGCTCGTAGGCTACCTTATATTTTTCAGTGTACTATAAATTGTTTGTATGATGCAATTATTGCAAAAAAATTTGATACTGTATTCGGCGGAAGCAGAAATATGTAGACACAGGGGCTTTGTTCACACTTAAATTCTTTCATCATTAAATGCTTTAAAATTTTAGATCTTGTGGACAATTTAGAGTTCATACAATAAGAGTCCCAGATTTCTTAGCTTTTTTACATTTATTTTATTGCTCATACTTTGCTTTTTGGAAATTCTGAAAGAAAAATTATCATATTTGCGACTATACAGCAAATTATATTATCATTACACTACAGTACAAATATGGCGATTGAGCTGTTAACATATAAGGGGGATAGAATGAAAGTGAAGAAAGTAATGATTACTTAGTTTTTCAGAATAAAGTGTTTTTTTTTGTAGGAACTCACAAAACTCTTTTACAATATGCTAACGCAGCCCTGACTTAACTCACTATATATTTAAACATAGTGCATACAAATTAAGTCAATATACAATAACCACAATGTATTCAAATTAGTGACTTACTTCACTGTCATTTTATCCCCTCATATAATTATGCCTCTATCAGTTGGGCATTTTTTTATATTGTTCACATACCTGACCGATTGCGAACAAATTACACATAACCAACTCAATCACCATGTCGCTGGAGGCTACAGTGGCCGAATGGTCAAACCATTCGCCTCCCACCGAGGCGACCCGGGCTTGATTCCCGGCGGGGTTGGTCCCCGGATTTTCGCATGTGGGAATCTTGCCTGACGATGCCGTTGGTCGGCGGGTTTTCTCGGGGATCTCCCGTTTCCCTCGACCTTTCATTCCGGTACTGCTCCATACCCATCTCATGTCACCCTTCACCAACGCTAAATACCTCGATGTTAAGAGCTGACCAAAATCTCTCCCTCACCATGTTTGTACTGTATTGTAAAGTAAATAGAATTTGAGGTATAAAATGCAGATTTAACATTTTTATGCTCAGAATTTCAAAAAGTCTAAAAATAATAAAACTCAATATGGCGACTGAAACCGAGCCTTAAATTAATTAGGTACCTGTTACCTGTATGCTGACCCGGAGCCAGCTTAAAGGAACCTCTCTCGTGTATATATATATATATATATATATATATATATATATATATATATATATATACATACATATATATATATACTGTATATATACATACATATATATATATACTGTATATATACTGTATGTATATACATATATATTAATATATTACAATGCAGGGGTATAAATGCAGTTGTGAACATTATGCAAAATATTATTATTAATCAAGATTAAGTTACCAACAACCCCTATTGTAAGCAACACTTTTGTTAAGTTTCCAATTTGGTTTTGAAAAATAATTTCATTATGTACTCTTGACCAAGTACATGTCATATTTCACTGGCATTCGTTTTGAACACTATGTGGGTTGTGTCTGAATTCACTCTCTCGAGGACTGGTTTCATGCCGTAGAAAAGTGAATTTTGGGTGGGACAAAATATTACAGCCAAATTCACTGGAAGGCCACTATTGCACTCTAGAATATGGTCACTAACCAATAGCATAACTACTGTCTCATTCATTGCAAGTTTTGGCAGTATGATTGTTATTACCTATACCTTAGTACCATTATATTTTCCAGAGCATAACTGGACGAGAAAAGTCAAGAGGTTTAATGGAATTTCAACAAAAACTACTGTTTATACAGTGCAATATAGCTGAACCATTGAATTTATTTACAAGTGCATAATTTAGGTTATTGCAGCAAACACAAAGGCATGAAATATTTAAACAAGGCGTAAACATTAAATAGTTTTCAACCAATTTTTGTATTCCTTTAAATAATTCCCAAAATTATTAAACACAGACGTAATTTGAATACAAAGTAAACAATGTCGCACAGCGTAGTAGTACCATATATCTTGTCTGATTGTGCATTACAACCAAATAAATGGGTACCGTATATAATGTGTAAAAATTACTTGCGTTTTATGTCTAGCACAAGAAATCAGACATTCACAGGTAAATTCCGTTACACTGAACATGTACACACCAGAAATAAGACATAAACCCAATCTTCCACAGCAAAAGCGGGCCACAATCAGCTGTTTTGTTTTGGCCGCGCATTGGTAGTGCAGAGTATTGTCTACGCTATGTCTATCCGTGTATACAGGATGGAAAGTAAATCTCGGAAAAGCTCGCAAGTACTTTAAGCTAGAGCTAAATCAAGAATAATGAGTATAGGTACCACAGTCCATTGTCAATAGCATGAGCGTAATACCACCGTGAAACTTGTGTAAATGATAATGTTAAGTGACGATAATTCAACAACCACTGCAATTGGAACACTGACCTTCCGGTTTCGACAAAGATGCATGACGATATGTATGCAAGTGTGAACACCAGCCCATCCCATGCAAATGAAAACATGAGGTCACCTCTGTTATTATGCCCGTATTTATGTTCGTATACGCCTGTAGCAGCCCATTCTAGTGAATAAAAACCGGAATGACATAGGGAACAAAAAAGTTGTACATGTCCGAACAAGCTCAGACGAACCGTCTCTTAGATACAGGCACTCAAAAGTCAGAGCATTGTGGTAATGCCGACAGGTAGGCAACCCGTGTAGCACGTAATGAAGACATGCTGCCAAGGAGCTACTGCAGATTCTTTCAATGGATCCGATCTTAAGCTCGCGAACTGCGTTGGTGTGAGCCATTAGTTTGCATAGACCATCTCTTATGGCGATGTGCTGTAATTAAAAATCAATACAGTACCGTACAGCACGTAATTAAAGGGGATCGACTTTACAATCTACAGTACTGTAACTGTATGCTGACGGCACTTCAACAAAACCCGGACATTGTGGGTCACATCCTGTGGACTGATGAAGCTCATTTTACCCAAGAAAGTGTTCTTACTTGGCACAACACCACCACTGATATCGCAGCAATACTCATGTCATTCGTGCCAGGGGTTGTCAGTTCCGATGGGACATAAACATCTGGTGTGATATCCTGGGAAGCCGGTTGTCTTCCCTGACAGTCTCACAGGAGGTTGGTAAGCAGTGTTTCTCCGCGAAGTACCGCAGGAGCTCTTAAGGCAGCTGCCTGGTGAAGGGCGTGTTTGTGCGCGAGGAGAAAATCGACGAGGCGCTAAGAGCGACGTGTATTGTGATATCGCCTCTACGGCCAAAGTCGTAAACGCGTGCGCATTGTTCCCCCCGTAATGTTTTTAATGTATTACTTTAAGCGGTGATCCTATCATTTTATTGTAAGCGTCACTGCAGCAAAGTCCAATGTACTTGTAGACCTCAATTTCGAACAAATCTGTTACACACATCTTGAGAAACAACCGCGTGAAAAAACATATTTTAGCCAATTTTGAGGGCCTTAAAAGATTGCTTCCAATGTGCGTTGTGTCATAAAAGTCACATTCACAAGTAGTCTGAAATGTGTTTTATTTTCGTAGGTTAGCATTGGAAATGCACGTTTACTGGTCTCTGAGAAAAAAATTAACTCCTAACACACTGTCCGCAGTTCGAGCACCAGCTAGGCGGCCACATTAAAAGTTGATTCACTAGCGCTGCGACGCGTTATGTAGAACCAATATGATTGGACACCGGCGCATTGCAGTGCAGTAGCTCATCAGCGATTAGGTCGTATTTGTCCATGGCGGTAGATAGGACGGGATGTTCTGTATCCTGGCCACCAAGGTCACCGGATCTCTGTCCCTTAGACTACTCCTTGCGGGTTTTATTAAGGGACTAGTGCACCATTTAACAATGTAAATCATCGAGTTTGTATCGCCAGACATCACGTTTCTGTAAACATGTAACCAGCGATCACTTGTGTGCGGTGCGGGCCGCGGTTATGCGTCATATGCGTGCCTGTGTTGGGATAGATAGAGGACAATTTCAACACATGCTACTTAGAAACTTACAAGGTGTCATTAAGAATATTTCGTATAATGTGAATACAGTAATGTAATCACTGTCGTGTTATGTGCTGGTACGTACGCATTGTAACTCCTGTGTTTCCAGAAAATTTAAATAACAAAATATTATTTTGTTTTGCTGTATCACACGTACTACTAAAGACGTCCTGCCTGCGACCCTGCATACAAGTACCTCCCTTCCCAATTACTTATTGTAATGTGTGTTGCATACTTCTCGGTAGTAAAATTGTACATCGCTAGTATTTCCTCGGAAGCGTGTCTTCATGACTGTGGTACAAGGGTTGCCAACCCATCAGCATTACCACACTGCTCTGACTTTTGAGTTCTTGTATCTCAGAAACGGTTTGTGTGAGCGTGTTCTGACAAGTGCACCTTTTTTGTTCCTTATCTCATTCCGGTTCTTTATTCAATAGGATGGGCTGCTACAGGCGTACATGTACAGAAATTCATGCTTAATAACAGAGGCATCCTGTGTTTCCAACACATGGGATGTAAAGGTTTGCCTACTCTATTCCCTGCATACGTGTCCTCGTGCATCTATTGCGAATTCGGAAGGTCAGTGTTCCACTTGTACTGGTTGTTGAATCATCGTCACTTAACATGTTCATTAACACAACTTATACGATGGTATTAGGCCAATGATATTGACAATAGAGGCGCGGTTGCTATACTCAGTTTTCTTGATTTATATCTGGCTACCTGTACCGGCGATCTTTTCCGCAATTTACTTCTCACCATGTATGTCGTTGATTATCCTATCTCAATTTCAATTGTTTCTTTTACGAGAGCATAGGTACCAACAATACTTTTGATTGTTTTTCTGCACCAATTTGTCCATTGAAGTCTCCCTCCCAGAAGAATTTTATCTGTCATTTATTCCAGCGGTTTACAATATTAACCTACTTTATTTGTATCGTTTTTTAAATGGTTTTTAGGTAAATAAGCATTATGAGCACATATGTAGTGTATACATTTTGCTCCCTGATTGCTTTTAATATAGTGACTTTCCTGTTCTAACTTTGTGATATATCTCGTGAATTCATCTTCGGTGGCAAATCAGATTTTCATTTCGTGCGGAGATTGCTGGTTTCGTATTTAGATTCTTTAATTTTCTGATTCAGATTTATTTTATTTTGTCTGCCTGGTTTCTATAGGTGCTAACATTTGTATGAAGAAATTCATTAATAAAATTGTTAGTATCTTAAATTTTTCCTTTTCTATAGGGTTGTATGGATGTCTATCGTGCCAATATAACTATTTTGTTTCGGATTACATAATTAAATATGCACAATCTCTCGTGATGCTTTTGGTCCGTTACTGTCTAATGACCGAAATAAAAGAGTTGATAAACGATGACCATTGGTAGTTATTCCGTTCGCTGTTTCCAGAATGCTAAGTTCAATATAATGGAGAGACTGACCGTAGTCAACTTTAGTTTTGCAAGTAAGTAAGGCACTGAGTCTTAGCTGCTGTCTCATGATGTTTCCTCACTTCTCTTTTACTCGCGTCCTTTATCAGGGCTTTGGACCTGTACCAGAGCAGCTACTGAGGTACTGCACACACAGTTTTATTATTGTCCTACAAATTTGCATGTAATACTTTTGTCAGATTCGGTAAGAAATGTATTTATTTTATTTATTTTTCATCATTTATTTGATTTTACGCGTCTCGGACAGCACAAGGCCTTGGTAGATGAAGGGGGAAGGGGGAATGAGTTGGCCATAGTATTTGTTAAGGAACCGTCCCAGTATTCGCCTGTAGTGATTTCGGGAAATCCTGGAAAACCGAAATAAGGATGGCCGGAGCCGGGGATCCAACCCGAATCCTCCCGAACGCGAAGCGAGTGTTTTACAACTGCTCCACCATGCTCCGTCCTCTGCTCCACCACGCCCGCACCACTACTCCACCATGCTCGGTCCTCTGCTCCACCATGCTCGCTCCAATGCTACACCATGCTCGGTCCTCTGCTACACCACGCTCGCACCACTGCTACACCATGCTCGGTCCACTGCTACACAACGCTCGCTCCACTGATCCACCACACTCGGTCCTCTGCTCCAACACACTCGCTCCACTGCTCAATCATGCTCGGTCCACTGCTCCACCACGCTCGCTCCACTGCTACACCACGCTCGGTACTCTGCTCCACCACGCTCGCTCCACTGCTACACCATGCTCGGTCCTCTGCTCCACCATGCTCGCTCCACTGCTACACCACGCTCGCTCCACTGCTACACCACGCTCG
>PNEQ01124373.1:25828-53683 GCA_003012365.1 Medauroidea extradentata | reverse complement strand
TGGAGTGTAAGAAGGTGTTGGCAGAAAGTGTCACACTGTCCCTTGCGCAGAGAGTAAGTGGAATGTAAGAAGGTGTTGGCAGAAAGTGTCACACTGTCCCTTGCGCAGAGAGTAAGTGGAGTGTAAGAAGGTGTTGGCAGAAAGTGTCACACTGTCCCTTGTGCAGAGAGTAAGTGGAGTGTAAGAACCCTTGTTGGCGTAATTAGTCGCTTGTTGACTTCAGTATACAGACGTCGTAATGTCTCAGGTAAGGCATGGGTATTACTTGTGTCTGTCTTGCATGTGTCACCCGGTCTCCACGTAACGTCACTCGTGACTAATTGTCAGACATGTCTCAAGTCAAATAAATAGGAATATAGTCGGTATGTTTATGGCACCCTAAAGGGGCGAAAATATGTCAAAATAAAACAATGGTTGCTTCGAAATTTAAAAAAAAAAATGTTCCAACACTTGATTTGCACTCGGTATAATGCGGGTTCGATTCCTGGCACTTTCGTAACTTCGGCTGGAAATAATTTTAAAAAAATCATTTAATGGACAACTTTTCCGTTTTCTTGTTTGTCGGAGTTGTTTGTTTTATCGGTTTAACGTCTCAGCGACAACGTGGACATTACAGACGAGTGGATGTTATTAATTAAGACTCAAACAGACGCACACAAGTGAAACTAACACCCATATCTTACCTGGGACTCGAACCCAGAATCCCTTGCACCGCAAGCCGGCGCTCAACCAATTGCGCTACGGATGTGGGCTGCCAGTCGGTGTCGTTTGTGTCTTCTATACGGAGTCATTGGTTGGCTTGTCACAAATAACTTACCATTTTATTAATAAATATTAAACTTAAGGGGAATCAGTACCCGCATGTTTAAATATTGAAACTTCGTATTTCATTTGAGCTATCCATTTTCTATATTGTTTTAAACTGAGAGAAAGAATTGTTTCATTAAACAAAATATATTTGTTTGGGTGATGTTTGCTTCAGCTAAAAATATTTTGTTGGTACGACCAAACTTGGAGTCCTCCAAACAAATTTAATTATTTCCCTCGATCAAATTATTCATTTAAACGCACTTTGTTTGTGTCAAACATATTTTTGGTTACTACAGAACGTCGAATAAATATTTTGTGTAAACAATCAACTCGTTACAAATTGTCAACAAAATAATACTGTTAGTTACAAGTGATGTGCTTTGAACCATCAATTTTTTTTTTTCGATGGACTAAATGATTTTGTTGGTGAAACTGTATCAATTTGGTTGACTTGTGGAAGGTGGCAGTCTGGTATGCGTGAGCGAAAAGATGGCGAACACTGCATACTTCAACTTTCAAAATATAAGTTAGTGCAACAAGTAGGCCGTCTAAACTGTTAATCAGCATAATTAATGGATCTAAATTTTAGCTGTAGCAATTTCAAAGTGGCTAATTCGATTGACAACAAAAGAAAATGCTATAAAATTTAAAAACACCGCAGCTGCACGTCTCGTTTCTTTATGATGCGGTGAACGGCGATCATTTTAATAATATTATTCGACGTCGTTTACCGTTCCGCAGAAAGAAAACAAACATCTTTAAAAATAAAACAATAGAATCATAATATTATACTAACAATTCCTATACAAATAACCAAGCCACAGTCCCGGAAGCTCTGGTAGTTCAGTTGGTGTCCGACCGCTTGGCTCAGTGGTTAGCGCTCCTGGCTGCTGAGGCAAGGGTCCCTGGGTTCGATTCTCGGCCGGGGAGGTGGCATTTACACCCACCTCCTCGGGTTCAGGACTGGGTGTTTGTGTTCGTCTTGTCTGTGTGCCAAAAGACACATTACCATTACAACCCGACAACTACACGATACAAAGCTACTGGGGAAATGCATTGATAAACTTAAAGGGGGGGAATGTTTGGTGCAGTGGCGAGGCGTTAGCCTTGCCATTGTACCAAACATTAAAAAAAAAAAAAAAAAAAAGTTGGTTAGGTCGTGAACAGCACGAGAGGATCCAAGCCATGGATTAGTGGATTAAATCACGCTCCCACCACGTATTATTTTTACTTTAATTTTTTTAGGATCTTAAAAATTTCCAAATTTTTTTTAAATTTACGGAAATTTTTTTTTTCTTAAAATATTACTGGTACATTTTATATGTCCAACGAAATATTTTTATGACCAGTTAAATCTTTGGTACTGCTGACAAAATACAGCCATTTGCCTCAAACAAATCGAGGAAACAAAATAATTTGGTACGAGCAAATAAATATTTCTTTGCCCACATACGAACAGATGATTTGGTTGATTCAAACAGATTTTGTTTGCACCAAAAAAATTTTTTTCTTAGTGTATGCTTCGACAAGACAGAGAGAATAGTTTCTTACATTGTATACAGTAGCCATTGCTGGCTGGTATTGTTTATACTACTGTATACCTGTGACCATCAGTAGAAGAAAATAATAATTTCTTCATCCGGATAGTTACTAGTCTAACACTAAGGAAGGTTATGAAGGTGTGACAGTTTGTTATCGCTTAAGAAGATAATGTCTGTGTCATAAAGTTCATTGTATGGAACTTAAAACGAAAATTGAAGAGTTCGAAGATGGCAGGTTGGTCCCCATTAAATATACTAATATTGTGGTGAGCAAATGAATATAAATGTTTTGTTTTTAAACTAAAGTGCAGCATGTTTCTGACATTATGGCGGCGCAGCGGTGTGGGGCAAAGTGCACGAATGCGCTCTGCAACTGCATTTGTGATGGTGAAAGTCGTTGATCAACATATTTTCATAATATAACAAAGAACGAAAGAATACGCGAATGTTCAATATGTAAGGATCGTCAAGGATGAACGCAATACAAATCTTTGAAACTAAACATTCTAATTTTCTCTATATAAAGAGTTTTTAACTGAAATTCGTGGTTTCCTGAAAGATTGTTTACTCATGTATGCCTATACTATGGGCCTGAAGTTACATAAATGTCTACTTCGCACCATTCTCTTGGTAAACTTTTCTACACAGTTACCATACGTCTACATTTTGACGAGTTACAATTTGAACATTATACTTTTGCATTACTAAATTCGTCTTAATTTTATCTCTGAACGTTCTATGATACCTACGAGAACAAATTCAGTTAATGAGTAATGCAACGAGCTTTACTTTTAACGAAGAAATATTCTTAGCCTGCTACTTCACGGTCGTAATTATTTAAGCTATCACAGTCAACAATAAAACTAATTTCTATCTTGGGATCTCTGAAGAGAACAACTAGGGTCTGCAGAGTGTAATTTAAATGGTGAATTAGTATATAAATACATATTATGTGGACATTTGCTAGCAGGTGTTTATAATAATTAATACTACAGTTGATGAAACCAATTTTAACACAAGTATATTGATTAAATACGTACAAACTGTTAGTGAATGTATATTACAAAATTTGCGATATAATCGCTTGTAAAAATGATTAAAAGTTATGTAATGCAAGCTGGTGCCCATCTTACGGGAGTAACTCAAGATTGATAATTTTATTGAAATAGAATATTTCTTGAAATAACCAAATGTAATGAAAACTAAATAGTTAACTTTCGGGTTCGGGCTATCAACAAACAGTAAGGCATGCCAATTGCGAAAAAATTGTTTCACCTTTCACGATATTTAAATAATGGGGTTGTACAAGTTTTTTTTATATAAAATAACACAATCTGTAGCAGAAGGCAGCAATGAACAAAATAATAATAATAATACTCTCAAATGAAATCGTTTTTGAGAAGGTACGTAGATATAAAATGTGGAGCCTACAAATGGCAACACGCGATATGCCTGCTCACGCCAACCTCGCAACTCTGGACAAGTTGTATTAGGAGCACATGAACTACACGGAGGTTACGCTCTGAAAGGCCTGGCAAACTCCACTCACATCACTTCCTACTATATGGGCACTTATTACTTTTTTCAGGATACAGTGAGTTATCCCACCTCGCGTCTTTTAAAAGTTTCAAACTTCAAAAGTTTCCTCTGGTTTTCTTATCATTATACACCATAAACGTTTTCCAACAATTGTACAAATAAGCAAACTGCTGCATTCAGAAGTCGCGAATAAGCATTAATATACTTCCATGCCCTGTCGACATGTTGAAATATGACAACGAAAGTTGCCAAAATTCACAGTACGTAACGGCATTGTGATCTAATGTGGAAAGCAATGCATCAGTAGACGAATTACGCGACTGGTTGCTAAGGCACGGCGGATAACAACAAGTTTCTCTGAAACAATGACAACTGTACCTGTTGTACAGTGATGTAGACATGATCTGTGTCGTGAGTTATGACTTTGACTCAGTTGTCCTTGAACCTATAATGGCCCTAACACTGCAAATGCGGCCTGTTTAAAAATAGGAGGCTTAGTTTCGATATCTTTCTCTGTAAAACCATTTTGTTTGTAACGTTACATTTCTGTCTATCTTAAGGTATATGCGACTGCAATGAGAGTACATTTGAGATTGTTAATTTATATTCATAAGCGATTTAATCTGTTTGTACGAGTGTGTGGATCTGTGTGTTTATACGTGAGTCGACGTTGTGTAAGAATGAGTTTTAGCCACGCCCACTCTGCAAGCCCTTCACATACCTCGCAGTCTCTCTCCCCTCTTCCCATTCACTATGATGGTCTTGCTCCACACTTTGAGAAACACTTCGTTCTGGTAGTTGTCGTTCGTGAGAAAACTATATTATCAGGATGGCCAAGTGTAACAATTTGCGAGAAAATGAAATATTTGATTGTACACAGCTTTTTGGGCGGAATTAAAGAAATTGGTAGTACAGAGAACCAATCCCGGAATATTTCGGATTACTACTTAGCACCCGTGACCAAAGCTGAACAACGATGAGTGTCGTATCATTATATATATTTATAGAGCTTCAAACAGGAATGACATACACACACACACACACACACACACACACACACACACACACATATATATATATATATATATATATATATATATATATATATATATTAACGAATCTTACGACTTATTTTTACGTTTTATGTAAAATTCATTTCATCGGGATTGTTTGTACCTAATCTAAGCTTCAATAGATACACTTACAAGTATAGCTGTAACGCTTATCGTCACAGAAATAACTAAAAACCTGAGGTGTGATTACAAACTACGACGTACACAACAGTAAGGTTTGACTGGCGTAACAAATATAAATTTGTGCACTTTAAAATTAAATTAATAAATTTGCTCCAAACAAATATTTTGTTGCATTGCGTAGGAAATTTGCCAAATAGATTACATATTTTCTTGGTCCAGAAAGATTTATAGTATTGTTTTTTGTATTTTTTCTGGTAACCCAATACTTGATTTGCTCAAGTAAATATTGACTTCGTCATAGTCTAACAAATATTTGGTAAGGTTTTCTTTCAGTGAACGATACTTACCTATTACATTCCCAGTACGTTAACTAAGTCGAAGGTTCGCTAAGTAAATAACGTGTCTCTGCTGGAAGTGGTCATTGATGTTGAGGCAGGTATAACTGTCACATCGGACTGTGTTCCTCATAGCGTCACTCATTTATTTACACACATTCCCCGCGGATTTTTAAAGACTCTTCCTGCATAAATGCTTTAAAAGGTCAAGTCTTCTGAGAACAAATGTAGAAAAAACGAAAAAATTCCAAGATATGCAGATTTCTCTAGTGGTTATTTTGGAAATAAGCGTGAACAAATGAAGATTGATTACAGTGCATGTCCGAGTACAAAGCACGCTACGAAATAAAATGAGTCCTGTTCACTCTATCACTAAGTAAGTGCCCGTCAACTTGAACAAGGATAAAGTACTTTACCACACAACTACGCTGGCGAAAACTGTCCAAGTTTTCATGTAACTTCCGTCGTTATGTGGTACACAATTTACTGCTGTCTAGGAAAACGAACATTGACGTTTGTTTCTTAAATTGTAAATTTTAGTTAGCATACTTTATGAATTGTTGCAGCATTCTAAGTTTTAAAGGTCATAGTAATGGCTACAGCACGTAGATCATTATCGTAAACTTGCGATAAGATGTTCCACAGCTAAAGTCTAAGTCAACAGAAATGGAAGGCTTCTCTAAAATGTATTGCACTAACCGTGAAGTTCTTCAGAATATTGTCAGAAGGTATAGTTTGGTATTTGAGATCGTGGCTGCAATTTTTCTGTAAGGAACATCATCACGGGTAAGGCTGCCAGCACACACTTAACTTTCAGACACAAATATCTGTAGTTGTTTTTGGCTACTTATTTTGTTTTGACCAAACTTTACCTTATAATATGTCCTTTAAAATTCCATTTGTGCCAGTGCTCCACGGCAACTAAACAAAGTCACGTTCAAGGGCACAGAACATGTAGCTACACAGAGGTGGAATAGTGCGAGGCGCACACACATATATACACACACACACACGTGTATACATGTATATATATATATATATATATAGTCATATAGGTCTTTGTGCGATGTGACTATTAACCAGACATTGTTCCGCCTAGCTCATTTGTAACTCCTGATTGCTGAGTCATGTTCCGTCAAGTATATGGGTTTCGCCAGAGGCAGATTCGCTTCTGTATACTTATCGTCTAGAACACCCGGACGTAACATGTCAGTGTTGTTTATTTGCTTGATATATATGTCACAATTGTTATATTTTCTTTGTTTTTAGTAGTTTCAGTCCAATAAAATAATTTCAGCGCACGACTGTATATATAACGAGCTCATCACTGCACAAGTACAAAAAGTTACATTTTACATGGTAACAATTACATGTGTAAATGTGTGTTGAATGTGTGTTGTTGGGTTATAAATATCTACGCCAGGTTTTTTCATTACTACTTGTATTACTGCTTGCAGCTATCTTGTTTCTCTAAGAAACTAAGTTTATATTGCAAGTTAGAAAAAATTGATATTTAGTTTATAATGGCAAGTTGCCAGATACAATTATAGTACGTAATTATTTATAAGCATTTACCATATCATATCTATAAACTATATAGTAATATGTGAACATATAAAGTAACTAAAGAGGGTTTACACACAAATATATACCATAAATCATATCTACAAACTGCATAGTAATATGTGAACATATAAAGTAACTAAAGGGGGTTTACACACAAATATTTATTGTTTTAAATTTGCCCTAAATAACGTCCACTTTGTAGACATCAATGTTTATTTATTGCTTAGATTATATTTTATTGCACAAATAATGTAAAGAGTAAAGAGAGATGCCAAAGCAAAATAGGTTTGTTTAATCTTAATGCAAGTTTACAAAATTTCTGAACACAACAATTTTGAGAAATATACGTATTAAAATGTTTGCAGATACGACTTTATACTCTGCTGTTTTTAAGTATTGGAAATTTTTTACTTTGTAGAATTATAAAGACGTAACTAGATTCAGTTTCTTGGACGTACTCCATTGCAAAATTGAACGACTGTCAAAGAAAACCTAAACAAATAAAAGAAACCATAAAATAAGCAGAGTATGCTTAGTCAGCAAGATACATACACAACATGAAATTCCAAATATTTGACCCGATTTCATCTTGTAATTTCATGTTGTGTATGTATCTTGCTGACTAAGCATACTCTGCTTATTTTATGGTTTCTTTTATTTGTTTAGTTTTTCTTTGACAGTCGTTCAATTTTGCAATGGAGTACGTCCAAGAAACTGAATCTAGTCATGAACTCCCATTGCACAGATCTTTCAAAGATCATATAAAGACGTACTTATACAGCTCTTGACATATTAATTTAGTATAAATTTATTCGGTTGCGTACGCGATTAATGTCTCGTTTTACTTATATTACAAAATCATTAAAATTGTAGTTCAGATATCTCCTTACGTGAAAACTATACGACGAAAAATATTTTCACGAAATGAAAACAAAAGCACAACTGATGCTTACAGGGAGAACTTATTCTGTAGCTTTGTACAAATATTTAACTGCAAAGGTTTTGTGAATAGTTATCTGCGTCCATATCGTCACAAGGCATGATATGTGGTATAGTGTTGGAGAAATGTTCCGTTATCAAACCTGTCGAACTGAGCAGTCTCCCAGTGGTCAGATGTTGTATGACGTAGAGAGGCGGGTGAGATGATTGGTCGCAGAAAGGATCGAGGTTGGTAATAGGCAGCTAACAAACTGGGCAGGTGTAAGAGACGTGCAGGTGGTAGGGCAGGCGAGGATGTAAATCACAGCGGCGCGCTTATCGATAATCGAACACTGGGGCCACAGAACTGCGGTGAATAGCGAGGTCACAGACCACCGCGTGTCAGACGTCGAGTCCACAGACCACAGACGTATCTTGCAGAGATCTGTAGTCACAGTCGTCTTTATTGAGCCATCTTTGTTTGAATGTGTTCTAGACCTTTCATGATACCTTGTAGAAGCTTGCTGATGATACTGTCTTCGCGACATAACATAGTAAATCACTGGTCTGTGTTTTCCGTCCTCAGAGACAAACTTCACGACGTCGTCTTAAGCTCGGAACTGTAAACTGTACCTTGCAGCAGTGTCCATGTCATTTACGACTATAATGATTTGCGAGTTTTGCCGTTGCTTAGCTTATTGATATCTGTAGAATTGGTTCACAGATGGGTACACTTCTTTTGTTCTCAAACTCGAGAAGACCAAAGTTTATAGATTATACCGCAATATCATGATATTTTCTGAGGCAACTGTATAAATGTTTTCTCATCATTAATCAAGCAAGCGGGTTTTTAAAAAGTGCTAACATTACTGCGAATATCCTAAAATTATGTTATGTAACCGAGAACCATTAAATTCCACCTATGGGCTTAAAAGTTTAGAGGGGAGGGGAGGGGGGACAGGCACGAAGGCGATCTAATAAGAGTCTGCCTGTTGAAGTTGCTGCTGAGATGGCACATCCCCACAATATTTTGATTATTAATTTAAGCCTTTTCCAAAAATATTTCAATAAATTAATTAAAGTACTGTCCTGAATGATGAGTCTGGCTAGCAATAAAAAGTTATCGGCTAAATCAACTAGAAAAAATTAAACTCACGTGTTTCACGTGGAGTCTAATTAGGATAATTCGTCACAGGTTGGTAAATATACTGACAACAAAGATCCCTTCCTACACAGACGAATCCCCTCATGTCAGAATATCAGGCTTAACAACACTGCAGCAAGGCTAATAAAGTGGTTGTTTCAAACTTGGCGTAGATATATGTATGCATGTGTTTATCTATATATTCTACACGTATGTATGTGTGTATGCATGTAATATAGTGTCAACACAACGAGTTATAACATTTTCTATCTCAATTTTGTACAAATATTTTCCTTGGAATGCTGAGTCGTATGTGGGAATAGGTGGTTTAACTTCTGAAGGTTAATGTAGATTACATTGTGTATTGTAAGGAACACGCTGTATGCTACATTTAATTCAAGTTGGCAGTATCACGCGTTAAAAAATGTCGTTGCAATTGTAGTGTTTACAACATTAGAAACTGATGATCATTTATATGCGTGCAATACTTTGTAGTACATTCTCATTACTTTACTGAAATAAAAAAATAATAAGTTCATCGCACAACAGTAATGGAATATTCCTATTCCCTCACTTCATGAGGAGACCATGTATTATCCTATTGCTCTCGGTATAGAATTGTTTCACTACTTTCCCCCAAGCTTCAATTTAAGGAAGATTTATTGCTGTTTTCCTGAGTGGAAGGTAAACCCTAACTTGAACGACGGTAGATACCACCTGCAGTTTGAATGCCATCTCCTGGGATACTGTGCAACTCGCCTACCTTGTGCTCCTGATAACACTGCAACACAGCATATCGTGTAGGTTGAGAAAGACGGACACTTCCCTCACAAGATAGCCAATACCTGCCTCATCGTCTTTGTTTCTATTGTAACTAAATGTTTCTTTTGTAACTGGATGTTTCTTTTGTAACTGGATGTTTCTTTTGTAACTAAATGTTTCTTTTGTAACTGGATGTTTCTTTTGTAACTGAATGTTTATTTTGTAACAATTATTTGTGCAACAAAATGTTTTTTTCGTAACTGAATGTTTTTTGTAAATGTTTTTTTGCAACTGCATGTTTCTTTTGTAACTTTTTTTGCAACTGAATGTTTCTTTTGTGACTGAATGTTTCGATATGGCATCGTATTAATTCTCATTCCATGTGGATCATGTTCAGGACAATTGTTGACGTCTGGACTCCAGAAGTTCTACAGCTTCCACTGAGCACCAAGAAAGTAAGCCGTTAATTTTATTTTTGTGACAAAGTCAGAAAGTCAGACACGAACAATACGGCCATATTTAAAATTCAATATAAATCTCTGTTTTCCAAGTTTTATATCAAGTTTATAAAATTTTAGTATTTTGACACAAGAGTAAAGCGTTATTCAATTATGAAGGATTCATATTATTTATTTTTATAAAACGCAAAAGGAATGTCCAAATACGTACCAGTTCATTTATTGGAAAAATTTTACAGTACATAACTAAACAAAATAAAAAAACTGCATTTGTAGTTAGTTTAAATGTTTTTTTTACTAATATTATGTTCACCTAAAAAATAACGGATGTTTTTCACGTAGAAATACATATCATTGACTCAATAATGAACAAAATAATACACATTATATTACTATTTCCAATCTTGCACTACCAGAAAATTTCACATGAATTGTGGCAAATGAAAATTACGTTTAATATATATATATATTTGGTCGTAGTAGTTTTCCACTGATCCTATCAAAATACAATTCTTAATCAGATATTTCTCAATTTTTTATGAATTCGACTTAGGTTTTCAAAACGTAGCATTACATTTTTCACTTTTGAGACGAATAATTGGCATTAGAGAACACGATCACATATGATGAACTGGTGACTTCACGAATGACATACAAACTCGTGTGTAGGTGTGTGTGGCCACCATTTTGAAAATATAAACATGTGATAGACGAAATTGTTAAGTCTGCTTACTAAGTAATAGATGTACATTTAGTTTCATGAAATTCGGGTAAACATTTCCTGATATGTCATAAAATTCTAGAAAATAAATTAACACAGTCTTCGAAATATGACCATAAGATGAACGAAATGCACACTAGTCAAAACAGCTAAGTAATATACGTGTACCCAACTTGAAGAAATGCGGGAAAATGGTTCCTGAGATGTCATATTATGCTAAAAATATAACACTGGCCGCCATTATGAAAATACAAATACAGGGTGACAGAAACACAAAAAAGTCAAGTCAACGCACTTAACAAGTATGTGTGTAGTAAGTGTAATTAAATTAGAAAAATAATTTCCTTAGATATGTGAAATTATGCTAAACATAGTAAAATGACTGCAGTCTTGAAAATATGAAAATAAAGAGAACAATAAACATATGTCACGTCGACTTACCAAGCAGTCTGTTTGTATCAAGAATAGTAAAAATTGGAAAAATATTCCTCGGGTACGTCAAACTATGATAAAAGAAAACTAGAAACGGCCACATTTACGAAAATATAAACACGGGCTAAACAAAATATACAAATGTTAAGTCAGCTCACTAAGTAGTATGTGTGAAGTAAATGTTATGAAATTCAGAAAAATATATCCTGTGATATGTAATGTTATGCGGAAAATATAAAAATGGCGTCCGTTTTAAATTATGTATAGGCTCTAATGCTTGAACAAAATTCATAAAAGTGAGTTTATCGTACTAGACTGTTTATGCATAATGAGTCTGATGAAATTCTAAGGTAGGGTTCCATATATATCCAACCTTTTCCAAAAACATGTTAAAATGGTCGCCATTTTGAAAATATTAACAGAACATAAACGAAATACACAAAATTGCAGTCAGGTTAATAAGTACTATATGTGTACAAAGTTTGATGAAATTCGGTCCAACGGTTCAAATGTTTTTAGGGGACACACACACACAAACATACATACAGGAAGGTGATGTCATGAGCCTAATTGTTTCTCCGGAAAGTAGGCTAAATATATATAAATTGCTAGCATTTAATGATGAGGTTTGGGTCAGCACTCGACCTCTATGTATTTAGACCTGGTGAGGGGCGACATGATGTGGCCCCGGAGCAGCGCCGAAATGATGCGGAGGAGAAACGGGAAATCCCCGAGAAAATCCGCCGTACAGCTGCATCGTTCGGCACGATTCCCACGTGTAAAGATCCTTTGACCTAACCCGCCGGGAATCGAACCCGTATCGCCTTGGTGAGAGGCTAATGCTCTAACCACTGCGCCAACGCGGCCCCTCACTTACTAGAAAACTGCTAGTGTGATAATGATACTAGAATGAAAGCTAGGAAACAAGAGAGAGAGAGAGAGAGAGAGAGAGAAACACAGAGTGTGTGTATATGTGCATAGAGAGTGTATGTGTTATCATAATGAATGAATTCGTGTGCTTGCTTAAGAGGGCGTGTTACATAATTCAACGCTAAAAGCATTAATCTATAACTGTAGGTTTCTTGAATACAATTTGCGGAAATTAAACAATAGCAATCCTAGACAATAGTTTTAGCCAACGTTTTAAACAAAATTGTTTCCAGTGTTACGAACTTCTGAGGCACAATCTCTGACGCCGGAACCTCATGCATTCAACTGCGGCGCAATAGATCACGTATAACGAATTAGTAATTCTGGATAAATATGTACTCATAAAGTTGGCAAATACTATTATCTAGGATTGTTATTGAATATTTTATCCATATTGACTTCGAAAAAAGCGTAGGAATCAATTTATGCTTTCAGCGTTTATTTATCTACCACGAAGTCTTAAACTTTGATATTGGGTCAACAAATGAAAAACGAATGAATTATGTTAGTAACATATGTTCTACTGCCAAGTGCAGAATTACATCTCTGGAGGTTTCTGAAATAAAGCGACTACGATTGTTCCTGAAATTTGACTTCAATTTCATCCTCACATCGACCACTGTCGGAAACATAACAAGAAAAATATTCTCGCAGATTATTTGACTGGCTGCTGCAGGAACTGAATGATGAGGTTTACATTTCTCTGCCTGTTGCTGCGAGACCTCACAACCTCACACCTTCCGCCATTATCCCCGACAATCACCGACTCATTTCTGTTCATTTCCTTCGTCTGTTTCCTCTCCGCCTCCATTTACACTTCTCGGAGTCTAAGGTTTCACTTGCAGACAGCAGCTCCAGTCCTTGTAACACAACACTCACATTTCCTGACGTAGCGTGAAGACTGCGCGAGTTCCAACCACGTCAAACATAGATACTTCTACAAGAGATTTGTGCAGGATATAGCTTTACCTTGAAGCACTCTTCGTGTTTTAATACAATTGCATTTAAGACGTTTGGAGTGTACACCGTACTATGTTGTTAAGTTTATGACACATTACACTTTAACTTTCAAACATATTTGCAGTTTTATGACGAAATTGATACGTTTGTGTAAAATAATTCTTCCACTTAGTTCCTTCAATCGCAGTTTTTCCGGAAACTTCTTAAATTAATTAAAATTAATGTGTTTTTTACAGTAACTTAGGGACTGGAAACTAGTAAGCTAATGGATGTAGGAGTGTTAAATAAAATATAAAATGATTTTCTTGAAGAGATAAAAATCTACAAGGAAGTATAAAATTTCGTTTTACTTTAGGCAATTACTGACAAGTAAACATGGTAATGTAAGTTACTCAACGTCTTACGAGAATCATTAATTTTCATGGGCAACCTTGTATAAGTCAATCTTTTTTATAAAATTACTATGCGGTCTTTAACAATTAAACAGATTTCGTTATTTACAAAGGTATTCGTTAGGAATATAACAGTAATTAAATTGAACTAGTCTAATTGTAAAACGTTTCCCTGCCCAGTACAAAATTACAGCGAATGACTGTATCGTCCTGTTCTGTTATAATGTGACTTAAAACACGAGTTCTGCATAGTGGAAGTTCTATAAACATGTAGAGAGTGTTTCAAAAACCTCACAAATTCCTCTTGAAAGCAGTTGTACCAACTACTATTTGTGTTAGCATGTTTGATATGTAGATAACCACAATGGCCATCCTACCAGCAATCTTGAGCGTGCAGATTTACTCTTTGTGTGTGTGATTCCTATTTCCCAAATTATTAAGGCATGCACTGCTGCAAATGTTCTCAAATAATGTCTAGTAAGCTACCACAATAATTAAAGAATTCGGAATTGCTGAAAAAAACAATGAGAATATCACATTGTATACAGATTTTAATATATTGTACAACATTTTATTATGATTACAATTTTTCCACTATATATTATTATTAAAAATAGTATTAATAATAATACATAATATGTTGAGAGTAACAAATGTAAACCTAATTGACAACTGAAATAGTAGAAGTACAAGAATTACAGTTTTTAAAATATTTTTCTTTTGTACTCTGCGCAATTTGGAATAAATATAAAGTTACAAATTTCATTTAATATATATTTTTTTTCAACTTCGCTAATCATACAACTAAAGTTTGGCGAGTCTTTGACGTCAATGTGGTTTGCTTACTTTTCATTGAAGAAAAGAAAAAAAAATAAATATACATTATTGAGTTAGTATAATTATGAAAGTGTACTGTGTAGATAAATAAGTATTCTTTAGTTAAATACTTCACAGTCCTGTGAACTAATTATTTAATAATTAATTACCGCTTGTCCCTTATACCAATTTACAAAAATATTTTTAATTTATAAAAATATGTTTCTTAATGTAACGTTCAAAACTAAACTGAAGGGACAGTAGTTTTTGTGACACGGTCCAGACATAATTCTCTTTCCAGTTTAAGGTATTATAGCTCATGACACAGGTACATGCAGGATATTTGGTCCGATCATACGTAACCAAGGAAGCAACAAAATCTTGACAAAGTTACTAATAATGTAACCTAGGAAGCAATTATATATTTACAAAGTTACTGACAACTTACTCAAGCAAGCGACTATATATTTATAAGTTACTGACAACAGAACCAAGGAAGCAACTATAGATTACAAAGTTACTGATAATGTACCGGTAACCAAGATAGAAACTACATAATTACAAAGTTACTGATAATGTAACCAAGGAAGAAACAATATAATTACAAAGTTATTGACAATATAACCAAGAAAGCAACTGTGCATTTTCAAAGTTACTGACAGTGTAACCAAGGAAACGACTAATTCTTGGTATCCGAAAGACGAATGAAAACGAGAGACTAAACACATCCCAAGTTCCACTTGTTCACGAACAATTGCCTGTCTTTGTTTCATACTTCAGTTTGTGTATTGTGTTTGTCTTTGTTCACGGTTCGCTTCAATTTAGTTATGGCAACCACATACAATAACATTTTATGTTGTTTTTTATGCATCTGTGAAACACCTGATTCCGTATAATATTTTGGTCGTCTGTCGGTACAACAGAAGAATTCAAACGGCAGTGCTATTTAATAAGGCGAGATACAAGTTACTATCCAACATTGTTTTATATTATAATAAAAATTACGTGTAATTAAGTACAGTAGTACGTTTAATACCGTGATATTTATGATAAATCAATAATAACATAAGTGTGATCTTGGGTTATTTGCAATAAAGGAATATTAAAACATTAATGCTGTGTAAGTTGTGTGTCTGGTATCAAAATTTTCAATGTTGGTAACATCGATAAGTTGTAAAATCACCATAATCATATGAACATAATAATTTCGGGTCAATACTTACAGTTCCAAAGTGGATAGGTTTTGTAATATATACAATGTAACTGTCTTAGGCGTATATAGGAATCTATTATTTAATTTTCTGCAATATATGCGATTCTGCAAGAGCTTTTCTGCGATGTTAAGAGCCCTGTACAGCAGGTCCTAGACGCCACGTCTGAGGTAAAGATACAAGCTGGCGATAAGGGCTACACTGGCTTGTGCGTCAACAACCTTGTCGCCTTTATTCACGGGGCGCGATAACAATGTCTTGTGTTTTGGTTGTTCGCTGTTTCCTTTGATACTTAAAGTCGTTACTCTACTTATTTATCTACGGAAAGTGCATAGTCAAGTCCAGCACGTGCTTTTATATTTTTGTTTTACGACTCCAGTTGATACTTGTCTCGTGACAGCTGTCTGGAAAAATAGTTTTTAGCAATTGTGATGAACCCCGAAGCCTTTCTTCCAAGCACGATGTGTATCAAATAAACACAGAGAAGCATAGTTTTAAATGTGGTTTCTTTCCGTAGATAAATACATCGAACACGTGTTTAATAATATCTCTTAAAAACACGTTCTCCTAAGACGCTGCAACAACACAGTTCATGCACCAGCTGTATAATACAGGGTGTCTGAATGATTTCTACCGATATATAGTTACCTGAGTATCGACGTGTAGTATCAATATTATATTGTTCAGCTTTATGATAATTGATACTGAAACTTGCTCCTCTTTACATAAGAGAACTAGACGTTCACCTATGCTTGTAGCAAGACTATGGGTAATATTCTCGAGTAAAAGCGCGCCTCACACATGGCAGTCCACGTCTCGTCATGATGGCTTAAGTACACATATTGCATGTCTAGGCAAATCACGTAATTAATATTTATTAAAATGAAGTTTTAAGTAGCTAGCAAATATCACTTGTTCATAATGTATGTTATAGACGATATCATAGGAAACAAATAATACACATATAGTATAATCTGTAACTGTTAGTTGTGAGGACCATATGAAATATACTTTTGCAGTTGTCATGCTCGCGTCTTAGATGTTCACTTATTCGGCTTACATATTACATGTTCACTTGTAAGGCCCGCATATTACATGTTCACTTGTTAGGCTCATTATCTATGGAGTTACGAATATAAACAAGCCCTAAGTTGCACGGAGGTTCGAACTTGTATGTTCCTAATAAGCATGTTCAGGCATGTATTTGCAAAGAGCCTTAATTTGATGTGTTCGTCATCGAATTATTGTACGAAAGAAAATTATTTTCAAAAATGAAGTTAAATCAAATGTTAACGAACTGAATAGTGGCGCAGATATAACTACTAAAATACATGTTGGACATACGTAATTGCAGCAAATGGAGCGTCATTGAAAACCAGAGGATACATCAAAACAAACAGACAAATAAACATCCAAAGAAATGATTTTGACTACTGGCAAACACGGGAAACACACAATTCCACAAGGTAGACGTGTGTTTTGCTTTGTTTACAAGTA
Organism: Medauroidea extradentata; assembly: GCA_003012365.1. Classification (NCBI taxonomy): domain Eukaryota; kingdom Metazoa; phylum Arthropoda; class Insecta; order Phasmatodea; family Phasmatidae; genus Medauroidea; species Medauroidea extradentata. The sequence continues at coordinate 36,455 of PNEQ01124373.1, read as the reverse complement.
GTCTATGTGTGTCTCTGGTTTTCTGTGACACGTTTGCTGCAATGGCGTGTGTTGACAATATTTCTTTGGTTAGTAACTTGCCCCGTTGAAAGATTCAAATTGGAATACATTGCTTTATAGACTTTCATACATCTGTAAATTTTTTAAAACATGTTTTCTATTATCTTATTCATCACACTATATAGAGTTAAGTAATTTCCCCCCCCCCCAGTATTCTTATCATGCTCTAGAGATAGATAGATAGAGAGAGAGAGAGCAATTGACCTCGCAAACGCAAATAAGGATCGTAATAATGCATACCGGATTGTACACTTGCCCAAAAAATGGTACGTAAACAAGATAACGTAAACAGCTCTAGTGCGTTCACCTTTTGTTGGTTTGAGGTTTCACGAACTCGCATATTTTCTCGTCAGCAGCAAAGATAATCGCATACGGATATTAAAAAGATATATTTACATAATCTTCTTGCCGAATTGCACACGTTGTTACATAATCATATTGGTTACAAATATCACTTACGTAATTGTTCACTTCTGTATACATCCTATCATAGGATAACACAACGTACATTTTGAGTGCACTTCCTGCTGTAATATAATTGTGTTATTCACTATGAGCATACGGGCATATTGACATGTTAGGTTAATTTCAGTACAAACAAATATATCGACTGACTTTGCGTCAAAAATCTACAACACACTACTCACAACACAACTATCTTCAGAAATGTCAAAAACTTTACCAAGTGTGCTTAACCAAGTAAATAAGCACTCAAGCTTGCATCCAGGGAGGTTAAATATGATAAATATATATATACCGGATGTTACTAAACAACACCGACGAACTCCGGCAGGCGATTTCCTTGTCTGTTTGTGTGTGTGTGTATCATCTGGTTTTCAATGACGTGCCATTTGCTGCAATTACGTATGTCCAACATGTATTTTTGTAGTTATACCTGGGCCTACAAAGCAAACACTATTTTATAAAGATATAAAATTATGATTTTGTCGCACTTGAATACCCTTTAGCAACGCTGAAATTTTTTTAAATATAATTTAGTTTTCTATATTTTGGGGATATACCAAATTTAAATTCTGATATAAGAAGACTAACTACTCCCGTAATATTAAGTTTAGGCAAAAATTCAAAAAAATTATTTGTGCTTCTTTTTCCATAAGGATTCGCCTGCCGGAGTTGGTCAGTGTTGTTCAGTAACATACTGTTTAATTGGTGAGTTCTCGTAATAAATGGGTAATGTTAAGCAAATGACTCAATCAACTTTTTCTGGGTTCTTTTTTGTTGTTCCGATAGGCTTTCATTGTTTCCGGGAATGCTTGTTTACATTCTTCCGACCACCTAGGTGTATCTATTTATATGTACGTATATATATATATATAATACATATATATTATACATATACATATATATTATACATATAAGATGTCTGACTGTTTGTAACGAGCGTTCCTATACCATTCATCCGTTTACGACGATACTTCGTTGAGTTGTGTGTGCGCCCACTAATGTTTGTGACAAAAACTGATATATATATATATATATATATATATATATATATATATATATATATATATATATATATATATATGGCGAGGGGGAGGGAGAGGCAAAACGCGGAACCAAGAACATTAAATGAAAAATTATATATATATATATATAATTTAATATTTCTAAATTCAGCATTAATGGCAACTAGTCTAATATAATTTTGCTTCACGTCGAATTTTCAAAAGTATTTCGATTCAGAGAATTTTGTGAAAATTAAAAATTTTTTACTGTAAACTTTTACTTTAAAATTACTATCAGTATTAATATTATCGCTATATGAAAGTTGAAATTCCATAAGTTTTAATTAAAAACTTTTAACACATTTTTAAAAAAAAATATTAGTTCTTTAAAATATATTAAAAAACAAACACCAAAATTTTTGCGATTTACAAAAAACTATTTGGAATTTTTTTGATGTGACAACGTCTTATAATTCGATAGAGCCGGCTGCACGCACGATAAAACATGACTCATGCGGCGTAACCTCGCTCTGAGGCGTTCCATGTAAGGCTTGAAGTGCAAGCGAGAGCGCGGAACGAGCGACAAAGAAGTACAATCGGCCTTTGCGTTCGGCAGCGTTCGACATCCGTCTCTCTCCTACTTGAGTGAGCGATGCGTCTGCGTGGAGTAACAACTATTAAATTGTAAAAAAAAAAATTGACATAATTGTATTTATGCGTACAAATAAATATAATTTGATCAATTTCATTGTGATTTCCAATTACTTCCTTCTCTATATACATCCAAATCTATTAAACAAATGAAATTAAAATTTTCTTTTGAAAAATGATACCATTCCATCAGTATTTTCTTAAGACGTTGTCACGTTCAACTATCGTCAGTAAACCGACTTTACAGACAACCAATTTTTTTACAGAAGTTTCGTACAACTCAAGACGCTGCGCTTTACAACTGGTCATAGAAAAACACTGGATTTTCTCATCTGTAATTCATTTAAATTTTCTTTTGAAACTAAACATCCTATGTATAACAGCTACACATAATATGTATGTCCATGTGACTGTTTGTAACGTATGACTTCTTGTTTTATTCGTCGAACTATGATCAAACTTTGGTGAGTTGGTGTGCGGACTGAATTTGGAAATTCCATGCTCACGCGCTTGAAACCCTGCTGATGTATTCTAGTACGCACCAGACAAATCAAATCATACCGCGTAGCCAAATGCATTTCAATAAACATATTTGAAACAAAAACTCTTTCACTGTTTGAGTGGCTTCACAACGCATGCGGAGAGCTCGTAATAAATATATTATAACATTAAACTGAAAACCGTGCAAACAAAGTCGCGGGAAAAAGTAAGAGTTTAATAAATTATCTCTTAATGATTCCATTTCCGATTTAACTCTTTTAAACAAATAGTGTTCTACATAACATTCCAAATTATTTCGCCGATCAAAGGTTTTCTCAAAAAATTTATATTCAGTTACAAATTTTGCGAACTTGAATGTCTTAGCTTTAATTTTAAATGTTATGTGTTAATAATAAATAATTGGCAACATTAGTAATACGACAGGATTTTTCCACATATTTGACATATAATGCTTGTTGTTTGAAGTTAATACCTTTGTAGCTGAATTGTGGGGAAGTGATGAACGTTAACAGTGATTCTATAATTTAAACAACATATTTGCATGTCTGATAGCTGGGATTTAATTTACTTTATAGTTTTGGTAACTAACGTTACTGTTAATCCATAAAACAATAACATGTTTATATGTTTATGTACTTATTCTATGTAAATACATTTTAACATCGTTTTTGTTTTGAATCAAAACGTTTCAAGCAACAAATGGCAATTGGATGGATAAACCAGTAAAGTACAATACAAATGACACCTTGTTAAGAAAAGAGTTTATTTTTTGTAATTTACATTCTGAATTTTTAGTTTTTCAAGTAAAATACGCCACTGCGCGGTACTTTAAAATGTGTGAGGCAGTTAGTTTTCAGAACAGGAATTTATGACGGAGGTTAAAATCTTAATTTTTAATAAAAAATGTTACCTAATCGTTTGTCCTTGAATATCGCTTCAACAATTTTTAAAAGTGTAATGCTTACATGTACTAATAATTAAGCCAAGAAACTATTAAACGTATTTATACTATAACAATGCTCGGTAATGTATTTATTACGACTTAGCCGTTCGATTGTTTACTAAAACAACACCATTATATGGCGTATTTAACACAATAATATCCGACAAAAATAACATGTTGGCAGTTTTTTAATTTGTAAATTGCGAATCAGACAATATGCTAAACTCAAATTACAGAAATATTTTATCGATGTTGTAGATAAAATGAGATAGTATGGTGGTTGAGTCATGAAACAGCGACAGTTGTAACATGGGGAGAGTTGAGACGTATGACGGGTAAACAGGAAGACGGAAGACAGAAGGTTGCGGCAGGCTGTATTTGTTTACGGCGCGCTTGGCGTGAGGTCGGCCTGTGATTGGCCAGTTGGCCTGGCCACAATCAATAACAGTTGGCGACCTGCTGCTCTGTGCCGGAGGCTGTGAGCCTGCCCTCCCCTCTCCATATCTTCCCCCTCCCTTCTTGAGACCTGTGTATCACCGTGCGACCATGAACCTGTGGATCACACGGTGTTGTCTGATACACCGGCTGACATTACGTCATCAAGCTGAATAAACAATCTCTAAGTTGTAGAACAATAACATAGGTTTACATTAGCACAACAAGATATACACCTAACTGGGGGTGCTGGATGGACTTGACATTCCTCCTTATCAACCTTCATTACATGTGAAGACGGAACCTAAGCCGATCAACAGCAAGTATTACACACTTCTACGTTTACAAGAAAGGGCTGACCATCTCACTGGCGTACCAACATCCACCTCATACCGCTCGACCTATTAATGCCAAATTGTATTAATTAATGTATTAATGTTTTCCTTAAGCTGGAAATACTAGGGCCATGTAGGCCCTATCTTACATAAAACCAACACAAACGCACATACGCCTATTTCATTTTATGCTTTGGTACAATTTACAAATAAGTTTTAAACATTTTAACACTATCGATTTGACCTATTTGTAAATTATTAAATTTAACTCGTGCACAAAGTAATGCTATTACTTATGTAAGGTAATATACCTAGTAAATTATCCATAATCTTAAATTATTCCATTATTAATCTATTTTATACATATTGTTTGTAATTAATTTCAATTGCGCCTTGTGTATAGTTTGTATCAATTATAACTTACGAAAAAAAATTAAAACAAAATCAGTAAATTAACATGTAGTACATCAAATTGACAATAGACGACAGCAAAATCGACGTCCTGTTAGTCAAGTCCAATTAAGTTAACTAGACATGATTGGACAATTCTGTCTTAAAAGATGCTTGACTTTTACAGTTCTTTAAGGCAGTCGGAAATGCATTCCACAACTCAGGAAACTGAACAGAGAAACATTTCTCGTCAAAGTTCCATGTAGAGGGATGATTCTACTCAGATCGTAGGCAAGTTCTTGTAGGGGATTTTTTGAATTCGACCCCTAAGGGGATGAAAAATAATAAATATATTTTTGATAAATCCTCGATATCTATCAAAACCCGTTGAGACATCCAGGTGCTATTTGAGTCAGAATGATGCTTCCATAGCTAGGCCCCTATATAAGAAATAGTTTTCGAATTTTAATTAATTATTTTCTTAATGGGCTTGAGTTGGGGCGAAATGTGTTTTAGATTAGTTGTATGTATAGCTCGGACCTGATCGGATATCGTCATTATTTTGACTGTAATGGGTCAATGAAAACACTTCGTTGGGGGGGGGGGATATATACTTTCCTTTACATCAACTTTTAAATTTCAGCACAAAACAGTTAAATTCACATACACGACAGAAACATTGCACGAACACGTAAAACAACATTGTTTTAACGACATGAGCAGCGTTTTCTCCACACATTGTGGTGCAATGTTATGTTAGGAATAAAACCAGACTTCGTAATAAAAACACTGAACAGTGACATATGTTTGAGAAGTGACTTTTTCAAAGAACGCTCAGTGGTGTAGTGGTTACACTGCCGAACGTTTGGTAATATTTGTAACTTAGTGGTTTGATTATACCTTCCGCTGTATATTTTCATAGCATTAATAACGTCACGTCGCATGTACACAAAAACAACAAAACAACGTATAGTTCGAAAACCTTCAATTTTTCTTATTTTATTGATAAAGTGTTTCATCTTACCGTGCGAGAAATATTATCTAACTAGTGAAGAAATATTAACATACATTTAGTCAGGTCATTTTCTACAGCTGTAATTTACTGTATCTTACTATCTCACAACTATCCTTAGTGTAATATAATTGTTCTTTCACTTCAAGTCAACAGATAACCGCACACAACGTTCACTTGTTTTCACGTTCGCGCTGCCAACATGATAATCCGCGGAACAATAATTTGTCTATAAAAGACTTTGTTTTCGTAATGTCTGAAAGTACAACAAAGATAAACACCACATCTCGTCACAAATATTTTCAGTAGAATATACCTAGCAAAAATCAATATTATTTGATTAATAAATAATAAATGTCAAAATATTCAGTAGTTACACCACATGCAACACAGTTTCCTTTCCTTTCGTTAATAAGATATACATGCCTACAAGTATCTGGTGTTAATGTTGAATTCATCGTTACCAACGCCCATGTTTCACTTTGCAGTGTTTTAAACTATTTGCCAGAAACATCAGAGTAAAGGTGAGGTAAATTACGAGGATTTTAAACTATTTGCCAGAAACACCAGAGTAACGGTTAGGTAAATTACGAGGATTTTAAACTATTTGCCAAAAACATCAGAGTAAAGGTTAGGTAAATTACGAGATTTTTAAACAGTTACATCAGGACTTCATGCATCGTGTGTCCACGTAGAGTATACGGGATTAAAATGGTAATGGTCCAGTACGTTCTATTAATATGTTGTGTGACATAAAGTAATGGTAAACACGCTGAATGATGACACGTTATAGTTCTACGATGTTAGTATAATTAAAAATAAATTCATGGAAAATGTTTCGCTAATTTTGTGAGCGAACAATTTTTCCTGAGCTATGCGTTTCATGAGAGAATATTTAAAGAAATGTTTAGCACACTTGATTGTATTGTGTCGCTTTGGCGAAATATTGTCTCTCAAAGATATCATAACCATTATTTAGGATTCCCGTTTTTACTATGAATATTTAAGTTTATTAACCTGTATAATTAAAATTTGTATAGTTACTTATGTACCATCGACTGTTAGTACTGCTGAAACTTACTGAAGCACGCTCGGCACATACGCCTCGAGCTGGTCAGACAACATGAGGTACGGATGGCGCAGAGTGGAATGTAAGAACTAGAGAGGAAGATCCTCGACAAAGCTCTCGAACCAAGTTCTCCGCATGCGACAACTGGTCGCGACTCCACCGAGAATCAGCCACTGTGAAGACAGAGTGAAAGGTTACAGTTACACTCGCGGCAACAAGTATCCAAGTACTGAACTTCACACTTTAAACCTGAACCACACTGAGAAATGAAATGCTGTAGATAACATAGTTCTGTTCAAATGGAGACAGCAGTTCAGTTTGGTTGTAGGCAGTATATGTATTGTTCTTCAACATAATTGACAGTAGCAGGAGCAAATTATTTCCTTCAGACCAGATCGCTGTAGCAACAACTCATATTGCACTGACAACCATACTGGATAGTTGTCATCAACACTGCAAGCGAGTCGCAGCCAAGTTTAAGTTTTCTGCGATATCGCAACATTCTCTCACAATTTAAACCTTCACTTATGCATGGTTTGCCTGTAATAAAGTTAAACCTTATCAGTACCTAGGTCCATTGACTAAAGTTGCTCATAAAACATTAGACAACAAAGTATTATAACTTTCTACAAAACTGGGATAGTATGACACAATACGAGCTTTATTTCAGGGTCGATAAAGAATAATTTCACAAAAACAGCAGAAAAATACAGATGAAATCAGAATCGTGTTAGGAAGGTTTACAAGGATTTTAGAATCACTTTCAGCTAAGTGAAACTGCTACAAGATTAGTGAAGTGAAAGACCTGTAATAATCTATAAGGAACTAATGGTTTCTGTATGGGCGAAGGTGGGTAGGATAGGAGAAATGATCGCTGGTGACACTTCTATAAATCCATTATTACAGCCTAGCACACTTTGAAGCCCAAGGCAAGCCAAGGACTGAAGATGAATGTGCCTGTCACATACGAGTGCTTTCTTCCCACGTTCCATCTCCCAGGACAAGTGACAGCACCTTTATGACTACCTTACTAACAGATTGGCTCCTTATTCAACCAACGCGATAAAGAAGCCTTAGACAAATTTAATTTTTAAGATGATAAATGTATGTAAGAGAGAGATGTGAGCAAAGTGAACTCACACAAAGGAACTGCCTGGCTGTGAGATAAAGGTTGACAAATTCCTTTATAGAAACAGATCTCAGGAGCGAGAAATGAGATTCCTAAGTTAAACCGGATGTTGTTATCAGTGAACGTATGGAGTAGAGATTTCCGACAAGAGCAAAACATTTATTCACTATGAAATCAAATATACGTAGGGAAACTGGAAAAAACCACGTATTTAAACTAAACAACAATAACATTTCAGAGCTTTCTAAGAGTACGTACAACAAAGTATAAATAAGCTTTGCACGTGAGCTATGAAAATGCATGAGGAGTGTTACATTACCTTTCATAGAGAGAGTACGTACGTGTGTAAGCATATAGATAAGAAAGTCAAAAGAAAAGTTTTATGACAGACGAGACTCAGAACAACTTTAAAAAATATTCACATGAAGTAACGGCAAAATAGAGAAAATATATATATATATACCTATATATATATATATATATATATATATATATATATATATATATATATATATATATATATATATATCCACACATATACAAATAAAATATTAGACTTACCCGAAAACGAAATTTCATCCAATTTAATTCATATTTTAGGATGCACGTTTAATTAAAATACTATTTAATTATTTTGCCCCGCAAACTTTATTGAAAGTAAATCAAGCTTAGTTCATGTAATATAATCAATGTGAACGCTCGGAACGTTAACGGAAACTATCAGTTAGTATTGTCATACAAAAATTCGGGCTTAAGAGTCCCTAAATAAACAAACTCAATTGCAAAGAATTTAGCCACACATATCACACTATCTTTTTCTCTAAGATTTGCTATCCCAGGTGTGTAAATGTACCAGACTTGACAAAGTTAAACGTATTTGTTGTTAAGGACACGGCAGGCAGCAATTTACATTATTACGTGTTTATTTTTATATTTACACCAAACCTTTTTCTTTTTTATTTTTGACACGTACTGCGACAAATTTTTTAATGACATTTTTTATCTATCGAGGTATTTGCACAATCGCATATCGAAGCAAATGTCGCATTTCACAGTTTTATGTTCAACATTCAAACAAACTCACCAAACTGAAACAATTCATACTGAATAACGATATTGTAGGCCAAACGTTCTCCTGTACAAAGAAGAAAGAAAATATTTTTGTACTGTAAAATGCTGATACATTTAATTAAAACTTAAAATGTCAAGAATAAAAAACAATACAAAATATTATACATTTTTTTTTATTATATAGGAGGCCTTCTAGCCTACAACATCGTAATTCAGTGTAAATTATTTGAAGTTGGTAAGACAGTTTGTTATAGTGTCGTACTTGAAACCGCAACACGCGTCATTTTGACTTTGACAAGCCACTTTCTAAAATATATGATACATAAAAAATATAAGAACAAAATTTAGTCATAGTTTATATTTCAAGAAAATATCTCGTACAAATAAAATAAAATAATGATGAATATAGCTGTCTGCTGCACTTTGAAAATATCTCGTACAAATAAAATAAAACAATGATGAATATAGCTGTCTGCTGCACTTTGAAAAATCAAGAACTCAAGAAACAGGAGGTGATCTTCAATATAAATAGCTTTTGTAACACGTACAAAATGAAAATTTTGTAAACGAGTATTCTTCGTCTCAAATCATTTATATTTTTGGTTACTGCTCATATTCTGTTCCTGTTAAGCGCAAATAATGTATAAAACATATGTAAATTCACCTCGTATACAATGAAAGCCAAATAATCCTGGACAGTTGTACGTAAGCGAATATAAACATTTGAGTAGATATCGGAATGTCCCAATTCCTGAAGACATGACTTTTCTATAATATTCACACTATTGGACGCAAATATGTTCTCTGACAGGTTTACGAGTATGCTCTCTTTACAATCATCTTGTTTCTTCTTCGTAAACGTACGTACGATTATTTGTAGCTTAAGTGCGTTTAAATATCTTGTGAAGTGTAGGGCTTGGACATATTCTTAAATTAGTTCTTTAAATACAAGTACTTTAAGATAAGTTTGTTAGCTCTGGGAAATGGTCGAATTAAGGATTCGCATTGTTGTGTTCTCGGAGATTACTCAATGAACATCAACAATATTTCCCTATGGAATGGGCATAATGTAAACACATACATGTAATTTTTCAAAGAAAATTTGATCCCATATAAATGAATTATTAAAAATAATTCAGCAAGTATGAACACGTTACTATCAATTTTGCTAACATGTTCCAAGGAGAATATGAATATATAAAGTTTGAGTCATTACGAGACATGATGGCTACAATTCCTTACCATGACATAATGCTACCACTGATGTGACGGCTACAATTCCTCACAATGACGTTATGCTAACACTGATGTGACGACTACAATTCCTCACAATGACGTTATGCTAACACTGATGTGACGACTACAATTCCTCACAATGACGTTATGCTAACACTGATGTGACGACTACAATTCCTTACAATGACGTTATGCTAACACTGATGTGACGACTACAATTCCTCACAATGACGTTATGCTAACACTGATGTGACGACTACAATTCCTCACAATGACGTTATGCTAACTCTGATGTGACGACTACAATTCCTCACAATGACGTTATGCTA
>PNEQ01124373.1:0-25728 GCA_003012365.1 Medauroidea extradentata | reverse complement strand
ACCACTGATGTGACGGCTACAATTCCTCACAATGACGTATTGCTGGAACTGGTACGAGTTTGTGTAATAGGAACAGAACGACTGGATCGAGGTTGGTGAGAGGTCTTTGCCTCTATGTTCACAGCGCTTAGCTGGCATCAGTCTTCCCACTCAGGGATCCTCTTATGTAAGCAGTAAACAATGTAAGGGTGATAGAGAAACAAAAGGAAACCTACTAACCCTGTCTGAGCCGGTCGCTTCAGCGCGAGGCGGGACGTTAAGAGCGGCTAATGTGTTTCAGTGTCTGGACCCGCGAGAAGCTGTCGCGCCGCGTAAACTCGCGATAAATCATTCGCGAAAGGGAAAAACAGCATCTCTCTGGCCGCGTATCCCACGACCATCTGTAATTCTGTCAGGGATCCCGCCTCTCCTCTTGCACTCTCTCTCTCTTTGCGACACGCGCACCATTTCTCAGCGTCATAACGCCTACTTGTATTGCCTCCAGAGCCGAGCCCCACCGCGTGTCAGAGAGGTTTGTCCGTCCAGAGGTCCTCGTGAGTGCTCGCCATCAATCTCTCGTCGTGGTGAGCCGTGGCTGCCTGTCTGACCGGCCGAGTGTCTAGGTCTTCCACACTTTTAGCCCCTGACTGCGCACCTACACCGTCAAAAAAATCTCCCAGGTAAAAGTACATGTGCCCAAATTTATCAAGAGATCTGTGACGTGTACACGTGTGGGTAAGTTATAAGGTTTGGCCTCTCTGCGACATCGAGGTCGTCAGAGACTAAAGCTTTGACTTACAGAATCACCTCAATATATTATGTAACATACACTAGTACAGTGTTTTGCACAGCTCACTTTAAACACTAACATTATTATACTATATAACACACCATAATACGTACTTTGCACAGCTAAGTACATACACTTAAATTAGTATATTATATAACATACTATAATATAGTGTATTGTACAGCTCAATTTATACACCAACATTAATATAATATGTAACATACTATGAGACCGTGTTTTAAACAGCTCAGTTTATGCACTAACATTAATATGTTATATAACATACCATAATACAGTGCTTTGCACAATACAGTTTATACATTAACATTAATATATTATGTAACATACCGTAATACAGTGTTTTGAACAGCTCAGATTATACACTAACACTAATGTATTATATAAAATACTATGATACATTGATTTGCACGGCTCACTTTATACACTAACATTAATATTTTATCTGACATACCATAATAATACAGTGCTTTGAACAGCTTAGTTTATACGCTAATAAAAATATATTATACTACATATCATAGTACAGTTTTTTGCACAGTTCAGTTTATACACTAATACTAATATGCTGTATAAAATACCATAATACAGTGTTTTGCATAGTGCACATTATACACTAACATTAGTATATTTTATAACATGCTATAATACAGCAGTTTGCACAACTTAGTTTTATACACACACACACACACACACACATATATATATATATATATATATATATATATATATATATATATATATATATATATATATATATATATATATATATCATACTATAATGCAGTATTTGGCACGGCTCACTTTATACACTAATATTAATATATTATATGACATACCTTAACACAGTATCGTCAAGACCGCATGGCACTCATAGGAGCAATGTGGATAAAATCTACCGATGAGCTTCTCTTTAATATTTCAACGTCAAGTAGCAAGTTGAGTGCTGTAGTGGGCGAGCTCTATAAAGTGTGAGACATTCTTACATTATGTCTTGAATCAGTCTAAATGTCCATGTTTCTTTCATTTAAACTGGCTTGCCTCTCTTGATTACTAAATCTCCAATTTTTCTGCGATTGTAAGTTGTGGACGTTTTTCTATTTAGGCCGTGCAGTTTATTTTCTTACGAGGTCAATCGGAATGACATTTGCTAGAACTTGGAAAGGTATAGGTTCAGGCAGTACGATATTTCTCCGTATCAACAGACGGTACAGCTCTTTAGGCTTTAATTTTCCGCCGTTTAATGAAGACAAGTCCGAACATGGCACTTAATAACAGTGCAGTACATCATGACGGCCTTTATGATTGCCTCGCAAATCCTCACAATTTCACAGGCCAAGCCATACGCAGGTTGCCTATCGCTTTGAGCTAATGTATAACTTAATTTGATCTTCGTACTTATGTAGTGTACAATGCGGTGTATCATTAACAAGTCTTACAGTTCTACTCCAAGTTACTTCTCCTGCTGTACTAATGGATTGTGGATAAGGAAACGAATGACGATGGTCGTTTATAAATTCCTTTTGACGCCATTGTCTTTGCTTTGCTTCTTGAGAATTTCAACATAGCATTGTTGGGCCATTGTATTAATTTTGAATTACTGTTGTGATTTTGTTTTTAAGGTTATTTGAAAAATGTCTATAATTTTTCATAATTTCCCAGTCTCCTTACGGGCTGCCAGTTTCAATCACATAATCAAACGATAAAAACCGTAGACTGTTCACTGATAGTTTCTGGTAACCATTTCTTAGCGATTTCTCGATTTGCAGTGATTTGTACAAGATTTTCCGGTTCAAATGTTCCATGATCAATTTTTTTTTGCCTTGAGCCACTACATCCTCTCTGGCCACCAGGCGTTATCTAATCTCCCATTTAGTAAAAAAAACTACGCAATGGTGTATTATTACATTGCTGTTGTTGTTTATGACTTTTTTTAATTCACCACTGGTTCCCTTACGTTTGTAGAATCCTCTTCTTCTTGCATCGTGTGAGCCTTCTGATTATCATTTCCTTGTAGTCCTTCCCAAGAACTAGGAGAAGTACGAGGAATATGAGAGGTTCTGTCAGTCTACGGTCTTGCTCATTTCTCTCATAAAGAATATATAACATTCCCATTTTCATAAATCTGGGCATTCAATATTCTTCAGTTAGGTATTCATATATTCCAACATAAACTTATTTACTATTACTACGATGATTTCATAAAAAATAGGGAACTTTCTCGTTTTGTACCATAAACCAGAGTTTGGAATTCTTCAAAAGTGAACCCTCTCCCGATTTAACTTATCACAACTAAGTTAATTTAATTTCAACTTTACCTTTATCTCTATTATTTAACTTTAGCATTAACTTTAATATTGACTTTAATTTTGCAGTCTGTTTTTAACTGTGCTATCTTCCTTAAAAAAAAACACTACCAAACTTAACTTATAGCTAAAGTCTCTATCAGCGGAACATTTAAGGATTCTGGCGTCGGTCCTCTGCGGTCACGGTGTCCAATCCTAACCTTCAGACCAAGTCCTTGGAAGTAGGCTACTCTGCCGACGCCAACACTATGGTTTATACAAATTTCTATTTTTAAGTAACACAAAGCCACTCTACCAGACTTCCAGCCCTTGGAAAGGACATGCCCTCCCAAGGCAAGCCTCTTACGACCCGAGTCTACATGTTGGTACTGCCGAGGTTCCCGAAACACGCACCGGCCAGAAAATCACGTCTGACCCCGACAATAGACAACAACCAACTCCCCGAAAATGGCGTCCAACCACCCGTCGACGCGGACTCTCCTGTCGAGTCAGCAAAGCTCTGGCCAGCAAGCCCGGTGTAGCCTTCACCTGGGCACTGAGTTTCACAACCAACACTCCTTGTTGTCAGGCGAAGAACTGTTTCTCTCGCTAGGAGAAGTGACTGACCTGCGACAATCAGGCCATTTCCTAGAAGTGGTCAGCGAGCCCAGCTCAAAGCCGAGTGCTCCTTGCGAAATAAACAGACCCCCGCCTTCCCAAATCAGAGTCTATGGCATTCGAAAGCTCCAACGGAGACTAAAATAAATTTAAGAAATCCACGACGTAAATACACACACACACACACACATATATATATATATATATATATATATATGTGTATATATATATATATATATATATACACATATATATATGCATGTATATACACATACAGACACACACATTCGTTTAATATATACACGGATGGAAGTGAAGAGAACCATCCAAGCCTTGACACAGTTACTATTTTACGAATTTTTTCCCGCTGCCGCGAGCCAGTTATTTTCCTTCCAGGTTTATCAGCAGAAATCGTTTTCCACGACCGATCATAATCTACGAGCGAGAAACATTCCACAAAGTCATTGCAGGAAATGACGTCATAAATCCGTCCGCCTGGAATGAGGAATGTGGGAAAGTAATAAGTTTTAACGACGCGGTCCAACAAGCAGCAGAGTTGAGTTCTGGCCAGGAAGGGAGGGGAAGGGAGGGGTATTCCACTCTCCCCCCACCACTGGCCCAGGTTCTTTACAGTAACTGCATCGCACGCAAAAAACAAAGCTGTGGATTACGGACGAGATGGGTACAGAGATAGTACAGGATGCATAACGCTCTCGGCTTCCACAATCGTTTCTGCCAATCGTGATGCAGTAATGGATGTGGGTGAGAGGGAGAGAGATATAGGGGCGCGGTCTGTGTTTCATTAGGCCTTATCGTGCTGCTACCTGCAGGCAAGGGGATTGCAACCAGACGAGATCGCTGGCGTCAACTCTGCCGTCGTCAAAAGCCGTCGATAATCTCTGGACGCATGGGTGGTTGGTTAGAGTGAGGGTGGCGGGAGGCAGGGGGGAAGGGGGAGGGTTGGTAGCACTTCTATCGTTCTCTGGAAACCAATGCCATAGCTCTGACAGACATCCCAAGTTGCCAGATTCAGTAGGAGATATTCTCGCACCAGTCGCAGTAAATATTCTAGCATAAATCATATTAATGTACTAAATATTATATAAATGTCAGACTTTATTTTCCTCCTTTTTTATTACTCGAGGACAAAATAGACACCCTGAAAGCGAAATTGGTTGTCATGATACAGTTAAAAAATACACTTTGATTTTAAAATTATATATTTCAGAGTTCATTAAGGGTGCGTAGTAGATAGATAAACGCTGAAAATATCAATCAATTTCTACTCTTTTTTCGAAGCCAATTTCGATAAAATACTCATTGGCAATCCTAGATAACGGTACTTGCCAACTTTATGAGTAAATATTTATCCAGAATTACTAATTCGTTCGGGGAATCTCCTGTGGCGCAGTTAAATACACGAGGTTCCGGCGTCCAATATTGTGCCTCAGAAGTTCGCAACACTGGAAACTATTTTGTTTAAAACATTGGCTAAAACTATTGTCTAGGATTGCTATTGTTTAATTTTCTCAAACTGGCTTCAAGAAACCTACAGTTAAAGATTAATTCTTTTAGCGTTGAATTATGTACCACGCCCTCTTAACGTTGCCATTTCTGGTTTCGCCAACAAAATTATTTGATATTTCTTTATATATATGTTTCGACACTGTAACAAAAAATTCTGAAATAATTATTATGACATAAAATTATTTATAGTCATTTATACGTAATGTGAGGGAACATTCTCTAAAACTTCATTTGTATCCAATAATATTTAATTTAATTAATTTTATCAATATTACCAATACTTATGGTATGTAAGAATTTTACACATGCATAATCGAGTTAAAAATGTAACTCAATTGATTTTTCTCTTTTTGTTACATTCAATAAGGGAATACATTTTTTTACAAGACAATACAATAAAATACAAAACTAAGTTATGTGTTCATACCACAATGAACTAATTCCATACGGACAAAATATGTTACGTGTACAAGATGTCTAGTATCACTGCATAGAATGCTGTACTGATGAAGCTGAAATGCGACTAATATCTCTTTAATGGTAGTAAATCACGTATAATAGCTTTGTGGTAAGATATTAAGTTTTCTTCGAGGTATTATGAAAGCTTCTAAGTCTCCATGCAAACATTCATACACGTTTCTCTTAAATAACAGGTAACACATGTTGCAAACCTAGTAAATACGAGAACTATTTATTTACGAAAATTATTTGGTTTTAAACTAATTGTAAGAATGCAGGCCTAAGCAAACATATAATAGTTAAATTTAGCTTTAAAGAAACATAAAGAGAATGTTATTAATACATATGCGTTATTGCAATTACGTAAGTAAGATTTGTGAATCACTAGTGCCATTCCATATAATAATTGGTACTGTTATGATTACCAAGAAAACTACACTCGTGTCCACTGAGGCTGGCCTATACTCATTACACTACACTCTTGTCCACTGAGCCCAGCCTATACTCACCACACTACACTCGTGTCCACTGAGGCTGGCCTATACTCACTACACTACACTCTTGTCCACTGAGCCCAGCCTATACTCACCACACTACACTCGTGTCCACTGAGACTGGCCTATACTCACCACACTACAGTCGTGTCCACTGACGCTGGCCTATGCGTCGTGGGGAGTGGCCGTCAATTTACCTCACCTCAATAGGTTCACGAACGATATTTTGTACAGTAACACACTAAAGTAGAAAAGTACGCTTCTTAGAACTTGTGCATAGCAAAATCTGTCGTCCGTTGACTCCGTCGACACGAAGAAATGTTTGATAACAGAAATTGTAATGAGACTGTCTACAATTAGCCATTTCAGAGTGCACTACCTCTTTGAAGAGAATCAGACATGCCATGTATTGTTCACACATAATGTGATAAGACGGAATGGAGATTTATATATATATATATATATATATATATATATATATATATATATATATATACATACAATGAAGAGTCCCACTCATTCGTTCACTCATCAACGCACAGCCCAAACCGCTGGACCTAGAAACGTGAAACTTTCAGTGTTGCTTCCCCTTAAGACTTAGGCAACCACAAAGGAAGTATTTTCGTAAATCGAAAATTAAAGGGGAGAAAAGGGGCAGAACGTGTTTTAGTAATATTCTCGTTAACTCTCTAACCTGATATTATATTGTTAATATGTTTACTTAAAAACATTGCCAAAGCATATGCATATTTCACGGTTTTTCGATTTTTCGAAACTCGGAAATTAAGGAGGTGAAAAGCTGTTAAATGTGTTTTCAATAAATCCTCTATTGCTCTTAAACCACTTAAGATATCGAGAAGATTGTTGCATATGAATTGTGCTCATATAAATGTCTAAAAATGGTTTAAGGATTTGTCATAATTCGTCCTCGAAAGCCGGTAAAAGTATGAAACGTGTTTTCAATTAATCATCCGTGTTTCCTGAACCATTTGAGATATAGAGGTGGGTATTGCTTTAAAATTAAGCTCATATAAATACCTAAAATTAATTTCAGGATACATGTATTTTTTCTTTAACGTTTGCATATGTAAATTTATACAAATCAGTTTAAGGTAATTCGTAATTTAAATATATACAGAGTGTATAGTTACACCATCAATTAATACTTAGTTAAAATTTAGTTACTCTTTTCTGTAGTACATGCGGGCAAAGCCGCAACGGACTGCTAGTATAATCAAGATTTTTGGAGATTACTATCAATGGCCTACTTCGCACTTAAAATGTCTTGCAGTGTGTTCGTACACTGGTTTTTATATCGAAACTATTCCACATGCACGAAAGTGAAACAGACTTCGGACGAGGTCGATAGGTCATTGTTAATACACCATGCTCAATAGAAACACTTTTTCTAAGTCCCCCAACATGGCTATAATAAGACCTTTTCAGACTGCTGTAGTTTAAAATGTAATAACCGGATGTATATGAAACTCAGATTGAGAAGTGCACTGAACTTTTCTTCAGGCGCTCCATCAGTACAATTATATGCTGACTGTTGCTTAGTAAAAACTGTCCGGCGGGAAGCTTGCACGCTAGTTCAGCGCTTAACACGTTGTGGTGTTGCGATATTTGATGCGCACTTCAAGGTCACCCTTACAGCTCCGTCTCTTCTGAGCCTCTAACATGCAGGTAGGCGACGCCCTTAACGAAACCTAGAAACAGTCAGACAAACCTAGACATGCGAACAAGGAAGAAATGTTCAGCGAAATAAATGTTAGCCTCGAGGGAATAAAAAAAAAAAACATGTATGACAAAGTTTTCACAGCAAAGCGTAGATGTTATTCTGAAGAGCTGTATTTTGAAACTTTCTTTCTCTCTCTCTTCTTCTTGCCATCCTCCATACATTCGTACGTTTTTCTGCTGTCTTGAAGATCGATTTTACCCCACGTCAGTTCAGAATTAATTTTCAAACTTTGTAACTATACCGTTTGTAAAAAATCATACTTTGGATCCTTCGTTTTTCCAAACACGAAATGTTACGAAACGATACACGTTAATTATTTTATCGTCTAAGGCCTAAAATTTGTCTGGAGGAAAAGTTACTGTTATTTATGATCTTTTTCAAAAATGTGTAGTAAGGAACTGTAACTACACATGATCCGTATAGTTAACAATCTACGAAAATATTTGGGACTCAAGGAACGGCAATGCTACTTCGCCCTAAATACTTATGTTGCTTTTATATTACAACATCAAAGTCCTGCGTTGGTGAAAGTACATAATATTCCGCCTTATTGTTCATTCCCACTGCAAAATTCATTCAAATGAACGTAGACTTAGTGAAGTTTATATGAGACATAAATCAAGCTCACGTTAAACGCTTATGGACGAACATTAAGTTGCGCATGCTTGACTTAGATGAATACAAACAGACAGCATTAGAGTATATTTGATAATATATTTAAATATTTTAAGCCAAGAAATAATTAAATTGTTCACATAGTGATATCATTATAAACCAAGGAAAAAAGTTTCTTTTTGTACTAAATCATTGAACACTAACATTTCTTTTGTTTTTGAGGAAGAAATAGTGATAGAGTAAATTTGATTTCGAAAGGATTGTCCTGAGCAGTATAAAACAATGAAATTTTTAATATCGTCTTTCAAATAATTTAAATTGATGTCATTTCATCATATTTCTCCAATTTAAACGTATGACTTAAAAAAAATTGTTTTGCCCTCCATAAAGCATACCAATCCTACATGTCCTCTCACATCAGCATGCAGAATCTTTACCGTAGACATACGAAATTAATATTCATGTTGCTGTGTAATTACTATACAAAATGTAGTACGTGTCACGAGAGCAAAGCACAACATATTACTCACTAGCATCAACGATCGTTTGGAATATCCTGTTTGGAGAGTCCCTGACATGATATCACTTTGCCGAGGTATAAAAACACATCACAATCATGAAACTTCGTCGTAATGACACGGAACATTATCTTAATCGCCCGAGAGCTCGGGCGAGACCAGTTATGCCGGGATTTGTTCTGTATTTAATTTACCATTTAGCTTCATAAATGAATTAAGCTGTCGATCTGTAACCTGCATCGAGCGAAATTCACCTTCTGGTAGAGAGATTCCGAGTTTGAATCTCGAGTTGGCAGACATGAATAATGTTTAAAAATTTAAATATACTTAAGGTTTTATATGTAAACAAAGAAACAAAAAAGCTGCTTCTTTGTACACCGCTCCTATGTCTAGACTTTCTTTGAATTCGCGCACCAGCGGCCATTCGTCTCCGCTATCCAAGAAAAATATGACAGAGTAACGTTAAATGGGCAATATATTTTTAAACTATTTTTATTATTGATACACGTCGATTTCTTTGTACATTTAATTTATATGTTATACGAAGATTTAAGTTTACTGTTTTTAACTTTCTTAAGGAAGTAAAATAATTTGATGGCCGCTCAAAGTTTCGCTTCTCTCTACGTTTGACGAATTATACTGCAGCGAAGTACACAGTCAAATACATGTTTCATTGTTTCATAACAAACTGACGTGTTATGGTCACAGTAGAAAACAAGTAATACTCAGTGCTTAGAACTCTCAGGCTCTTCTGTGAACCATTTAGTGACAGATATGAGCTGTATTTGTTTCATGCAGCTGTTAACAACAATCAAATACACATATCACTAAAACGTAAAATTGCTGATCCATTTATACACACACACACACACACACACATATATATATATATATATATATATATATATATATATATATATATATATACCGCATAACATATTTATAAATAATTAGTTTTATAAAAGTCACTAAAATTTAAAGGGTTTTATATCATTCCAAATAATATTGTCACGGCGGTAAATTTCGGGCATTTATTATTTTAGTTTTTTCTTCTCATCCATACTCGAAATAGGGGGTAAAGTTATTTTGGATTATAATTTTAAAGAGTATTCAGATTTCGGGAAGTCACTTCTTTACATTTAGGATCGTGGTCGTCTAGAGTGTTCTCTGCTAGTCTCTCAGGTTGAGTTTATTTAGTTCACTGTTCTTGGAAGCTTGCAGAGTTTGTTGTCACTGCAGTGCTTGTAGATTCCTAAGCGGGCAGTGTCCCGGCAGTGTGCGCAGGCCGATGGCCTTGTGTTAGGTTATAGGCTGGTGAGGGGTGTGGTGGTTGATGTGTCGGTGTCGCCGAGCGGTCGTGTGCTGTGGGTCCTTCTGGTACCTTCAGCGTGCGGCGGCCTTCCGGGGGCACTGGACGCCTCTGTCAACACTCCCCCGCTCCCCTGTCCCACATTACCTTCTGTAGTAGGGCAGATGTACGGGCGAGTTGTGTTGTACAGTATATTTCCGTCGTTCCAATATGGAACGGTCCCTCCGCCCGTGACGTCAAACATCGCTGACGAGTGAATGCCCTGTGTGGGACAGAGATGCTTGATGTTGCGCCAGTCTAGAATGGTCACTCCTGACCATTCCAGGAAGGTGAATCATGGAATGTTCTGGAAGGCGCAACCTATAAATACCTGCCGGCCAAGCTTTGGCGGGCTTTTTTTCTTGGCTTTTTTGTTTAGAGCTTTTTGAGTTTTAACTTTCGGCGACTTTAGATCAGGGCGGAATTTTGACTTTGGACTTAGGCTAGCATGGCGATGCCCCGGTGGGCGAGGTGCAAGCCTAAACTCTCGTAATGCCAAATGGAAGATCTTATGTTTAGTTAATTTTTTTATTATTAAGTTTCTTTCGGGTAGTTATTTAATTTTCAAATTTTAATATGACGTAAGATGACTTCAAGCATCCCTGAGTTGGAGAGACTTCGCTGGACAGGAGCATCAAAACTGTAAGTATTCTTTCTCTTTGTTATTCTTTTTATTAGTAGTCTATACATTATTAATCGCCCTAGTTTTCATGTTTGGTTATTGTTGTTGTAGTCGAGGATTTCTATTCGCGTGTATTTGTTGTTGGCCAGTACAACCATCGTTAACTTAATATTTCAAAACTATGCAATGACCTTCAGCTTTATTTGAACGACAGAAACCACATTCATTTGTGCAATTACAAACCATTATTTTCTCTTAATGTAATACCTGTTCGTCACAATTGATAACTTATATTTGTAAATTCATGCTTTAAAATCTTTTCCAAATTGTGGACTTAATTTTGAATACCAATAATGTGATATTTATTTTTGTATAACTTTATTTCAGTCATTTGTAATAAAATTCAATTATTTAAATTCATTTTTTTATTTCAAGTATTCGGCTTGTAGTGCCCTAAACATTAATTGATAGCCGCTAATCGCAAAAGTCATAACTTAATTAAGCTACTTTAATAATAGTTGTTCGTTATGACAAGGTTCACAAGGAACAAATTAAGCACACTACAAGATAGGAGACGTGACCCGTATGGGAGGTTATAGTCTGTGCTCGATCCACCGTACCACCTCGCATCGCACGCATCTCATACTAGGCCGCGCGGAATAACTTCTTAATTTCAGTAAGTTTGTTGTGCTCCACCAAACATTAGTAATTTATGTTTTAAAGTGTTTGATGTTTTTATTTGGCTTAAGGAACAAGGAGCTACGTATTTATTTTCCCCACAGTTCTAATTAATCATTACAGAGTTTATTTTGTGTCTATTGTGATTTATTATGGTTCAGTCAATTGCTTGTTTATTTATCAGTGCGGTTAATTTGCTTTCCACCTCGTAGTCTTAGCATAGCTAGCATATCGTTATTCAGTTATACACACATCCCCCAGTTTACAATAATTTAACACTTAAGCTAATTTCACATTTACTACTTCATTTTAAATTATGTTATTATCATTTTATTTCACTACGCACAGCCTCCTGAAACATTTATGGCTGGAGTCACCGGATAAATTCTTCGGCGGCTGCCCAACCAAGTGATAGACGTGTTTGATGAAGCGTTCTGCCCAACGACACACTTCAAATTGTTATTATTTACTTTCATTTATTTTACAATGCCCAACCTCCCTACAATATAAGGACAAATTCAATAAATGTATATTCTGAGTGTTTGATTTTAAACAAACTAAATATCGGTGGTCTGTCAGACTTAAAAAAAAAAGAGTGTGTTATCCATTTTTTACTACTGAGAATTGAAGTTAACTTAACAAGAAATAAATTATAAATATAAAATCATGGTTTGTAAGTAAAACATGTTTATAAGTACACCGAAAATTATTGTACATTTACTGGAGATTTCCTGTATGCATATGTTTTCCAAAGTTTCTTGTAACATTCATAATAATGTTTGTAGTTATATTACTTTTCTTACAAAATAGTTTTGAACCCTTTCAATACCAGTGTCCAGTACATAGGACCTGGCGAAACAAGAATGTATGCTTTGAGCAGTGCCAAGAAAGAAACTAGTGTTCAGCAAAGTATGTTTCACAAATATCTGGCAATTTGTCAACGAGACAGGTTCTGTGGTTGGTGAACAGCCACGAGCACAGCACACGTTCTTTATTTGATCTTTGAAAGAACTGTGCAATGGGGGTGCATGACTGGATTTGTTTGTATGGACATACTCCATTGCGAAATAAATGACCGTCACAAGAAAACTAAAAGTAAAAATAAGACAAGAAAACATAAATAAGCAGAGTATGCTTAAGTAATCAGGATATATACTCAACATGAAATTCCAAAACTGGAATCTGGTCAGATAAAACAAGGAAACAAACAGAAAAAACCTCGTCTCATCGTTGTGTCGCATATCAACCTAGGTTTTTTCTGTTTGTTTCCTTGTTTTATCTGACCAGATTCCAGTTTTGGAATTTCATGTTGTGTATGTATCCTGATGACTAAAGCATACTCTGCTTATTTATGTTTTCTTGTCTTATTTTTACTTTTAGTTTTCTTGTGACGGTCATTTATTTCGCAATGGAGTATGTCCATACAAACAAATCCAGTCACGTTCTTTATTGGTTCAAGGGTAGATATAATCCGCATTGCAGAGGTGCAAGTACAAACCCGCTAAGAAAATCAGTTCTTTCCAACCACTTAGTCTTTCGTGACGTGAAGTAAAACCAAAAAAACAGCGTCGCTCTGATGACATAGCTAATCTAGAGTAAAATTAAAACTTGTGAACTTTTGGTGGATGGAATATATTCTAGACTGAAAAAACCTTTAAAGATTTTATAATTGCATGCCATAACTACACACAGCGTTTTACATTTTCCAAAACGTATTTTCGAATGTATTTATCGTGATAGTTTTAGTCATACTCTAAATAAATCACACAAAGTATAACAGAATTTAGACTTCGACTAAAAGATAATTTTTATATGATTTTTTTAATAATCTGCTGTTAACATAGTTTAACTTGCTGTGGATATTAAAAATTTTGCTAGTTATTCGAAATTATATTATTAAAATGTAAGAAACAGAAACAATACTGTATTGCAGATTGTGTAGTGTCATACTGGCAACGATATCTTGACCTCTGCATCCAGCAAAGATTAACTCGCTAGTTGTTGACGTAAACACCCTGGCTAACTTGAGAACGCCAACGGGGCGTGGGTGGATGCTGGTTCAGCAAGTCTCGCTGGTGAAGTTTCGCTCTAACTGGGTTAAACCCACTCAAGTTGTTCGTAAGCGCCTCAAGTTTCGCGAATATAAAATAGTGGTTCTTCTGGTGAGGATTGGAGAGGTGTTCGTTGTGACAGAATGCCGACTATTCAACCAGAGTAGAGAAGGATCGTCACTGTTCGTGGCGTATTGTGGATCGCCTCATGTTTTCTTTTGAGTAGCTGAGTTCTTTATACCTAGGGTGCTCTGAACATTATACGAGAGAGTATAACAACATGAAAATATTTAGTGCCACAATAGTCTCCAAAATACTGTAATACATTGCGAATTATATTATTTAACTAGGATTATTTGACCCTCTTGTAGACAAACTACAAACAATAACTAAAGACGTACTAAGATGGTCATTAATTCACTCAACAGTAAACACGTAAATAAAGAAAAAAGACTGTAGCAGATAATGTAAGTACACTCTCTCAATGCTCGCAGCAGTAACCAATAGTCACCTAGTAGCCGGGGTAAACTGAAGGCAATGAGACTACTGTACTTAGTAACAAGCTACAACCTGAACACTGCACTTTCATAGTGACGTCAGATACATAACTGTGCCACTGTGCCAATGAGGTACGGAAAAGAGTCAACACCAGCACATATTGCGACATACGCTACTAATTACACTCTCAAAGATTTCATTATTTTAGGAACGTTGTCCACGACAAAGGATGTTGTACAAACCATCGAAGATTTGTTTACTGATGTTCTCTAAAGAAAATCCATGTTCAGTTAAACACGTCCAGTAAATATGAAGTGCGGCATTTGTCGGTGTTGGACACAACTACCGGATATAAAACAAAATTTTGCAGTCATTAAATTAATTATTTTATGTCAGCCACAACTAGAAATTATTATACGAATGAAAGTGTTAAGGATATGGTACACTTATTTTTATGCTTCACATCATTTTCTGATTAGTACTTTCACAGACAGTGCATGAATCTAATTTGTAACTTCAAGTAATTTATCATGGTTTCCAAGTAATACTTATGCGCTTAACATCTACACTGCATCCGCTATTATTTAAGTCGTAATTGCAGACGTTAAATAGTTAAATATTTCTTCTATTCCGTATGTAGTAAAAATATAACTAAACAATTGAAGACGTAACTCAAAGTGTCAGGAAAATAAATGCGCAAACTCAAAATATAGGAACATTAGAAAAGTTGAAATACAGAACCCTTACAATTTTATACAAATTAATGTTTACTACAATTGTTTGTGTTAAAAGTTGTGGCATGCAAGGCCATGCTTGCATGACAGTTTGCGTGCAAATAGACAAAGTGTTTAAGGACCGTATCTATAAACGGCTTTCGACTGACAACTAACTGCTATCCCCATAGAAAACATTGGTGAGCAGTTGGTTGTCATTCGGAAGACGTCTATAGACATGGCCCTAAGTGTCACGCTCCTGCGTGATATGCTACCTGTCATACACAAATACTTGCAATGCATGGATCTTCAGAAATTGTACGTCGTAACTTTCAACACAATGTTATGAATGCAAAGGTTTGTGGACATACTTAAATACTAATTAATTAATTTGTGAGAATAGCAAATCGTCGGCAAAAGTTAATCTGCAATAAATAATTGTCAGCCAATAGTATCAGCGTGAGACACCCTGAATATGCCTGCTGCAAGTTATGACGAAATGTCGGTATAAGATAATAACACGACACATCTCCAGGCTGGAAGACAGGACAACAATCATAAGCGGTGTATTTGAAAACATTTCGGTATCCAACAAGATAGCTATTTTCTGCTCCCTTTACTACCAGCCTATAAATAACTAAAATATATTATCATGATTAATTGGACACTGTCATATTTCTGACGTACCCTGTAAAATAATTCAGCTATATACAATTTGGATATGATATTTTGGCCAGGAACCCAACCCGCCAGGCAGGCAGGCAACATAACCGCAAACCATAAGCATTCTAGATATTATCTGTATGGACTGCGGATTATTTGTAGTTCTTCTACAGTTTGTTAACAGTAAAGTGATAACTTTGAAGAGCGTTTTGTTAAGAGTATAAACAAAGTAATTTTCTTGTGAAATTTGACGCAAAACTTACAGAGGAAATGCCATAACACTGTCTAATACTACATTGCTACGTTTGTTATAAAGAATAGGGGAAGTATAGAAATGAGCTGAAAGAAAATATATAACAAGATTTTTCAATCTGAGTCAATCATGTAGAATATCAGAAACATGCAGACTGCACGAAGTAGTGGTAAAACATCACTGCGTGCAACACAGACATATGAGTAGGGACCCTTGTTTCTCGCGACAAGAATGTTGCCCCAGTTTGTTTTAGTGCTTTACGTGAACACCTGCAGTTGTGCTTCATGGTTATTGGCAGCGTGTCTGTGTGAAGAGCCGTATCTCATTAGACTGAGCCAATTGCAATAACGTTCCTGCAACAACACACGGCTGTGATTGGCCGGTAGAAGCCCAAGGCTCGTGACAGTTCAAATATCCAATCACTGGCCACGAAGTAGAACTGCAGATGTTCCCGTAAGGCACAGGAACAAACTGGGGCCACATTCTTGTCGCGAGAAACAAGGGTCCCTACACGAGGAATGACAGCACAGAACAGCCATACTCACAGAAACACAGGACGTAATTGTTCAAAGAATTCACACCTCGATGAAAGAAACTTCCTGACATTATAAATACAATTAAAAGAACAGACAATAGTAAAACCAGTACAACGTTGTTATAATCAATTAAATTTGATATATTTATGTTTGCTACTCTATGTTTTATTGGGGAACAAAATGCTGTGGTTTGTTTGCATGATGTGTGGTATTGAAACAATGTTCACGTGTTAATTCAAATTTCAATTTAGAACTCAGTTAAATTTAAACTGTATTATTTTTTTAAATTTTGAATTTCTGTACCAAGCGTTATTTATTTGTCTTTTGGTATTTGCTACTTAGTTGATTTTTCTTATAACACTACGTAGTGGTGTGTTGTTTATGTATTTTGAGTATCTTTATTCTTCGGTTTTTGTATAGTATATGGCTTGCAGTATATTTGAGAATTGAAGTAATTAACTTTGTCTGCGTAAAGTTTTTCTTTACATATTTCAGTTTGTTTTTATTTGGCGAAAAACACCATACAATCGTCTCACAAATGCATGCCATGTTTAGTTATAGGCTTAAGTTATTTTTTTAAATATTGTGCAATGTTTTTTTTTTTCTTTTTTTAGCTGGAACGTCAACACGGTTGTATTTTGTATAAATCTTTGTCTTTGTTTGTTTTACACGTTTATATCTGCACTTTTAATAATTATTAAATACTATTACAAATGTCTTCTTTTGAGCTACCCTCATACTGATCTGATGTTACTGCTGGTATTCCACTATGTGTATTTGTGTCTGACAACTTTTGTTGATTACTCTCTTCTCTATTTTTTTGCATTTAACTTAGAAATTTAAATCTGTTAGGTTAGTGTTTTCATTTTTATTTTTATCACCTCGCTGTTAAGGGCCGTAAATTCCTTACACTTAATTTCAAAACTCTCATTAGCACAAAAAAAAAAAAAAAACGATACTTCAGAGCGAAAGTAAAACCACTTAACTCCTAAGATATTTCATTAACATCACAGACTGAAGTTTTTTCGTAATAAAGTATTAAATAGTTGATAATATTAGTGCAGTCCGCCAGGGCTGGGAGGTTAGCCAGGTGACTACGTGTGGCCTAGTCTCGACATGGTTCTCTGCAGTCTTCTGGTGCGGGACCACGCGAACAATACGCCGCCCGCATAACGCGTCTGCGAGTACACTACGGCAAGGGGGGGGGGGAGGAAGGGAGGAAAAATGGATCTTCACCCTTGCAACCCTTCCGGCGGCAGAGAAACCTCCCCCGCACGATGAGCCACCGGCGTAATTACAAAACATCCCTCCCCGGGGAAAACTTAAGTCTCTCGGAGCCTGTGCCTTTCGGCAAGACTCCTCCGTGTCGATCATTAATTACCACCCCTTCACCCCCCTTCAACTCCTTCACAAACTGCAGCCCCTACTCTGCCAGGGAGGGCAACTCTCGCGTATCAAAGTAGTGACTTCGTTCCTTACTCTCTGGTTAGCATATGACTGATGTTTACTGAACCTCTGAGCTGATGCTAATGTGCTCTGTTCTACTGCACGTGTCGCTGTTATCTTGTATTGCACCAACAACTTTTATACCATGGCATGTTAAATACGTACCTCACTAATATTAGATGAAATTACAAAAAGAATATCATTTTAATGGGCGAGGAGTTTTTGTCAATTACTGACATTTTACTGTGGGCTATCTACTAATCCGACAACTCCGCATAATAGCGCATCTTTCTCTCTCTCGTTCACATCTCGTATGGACTGTTGTTTGCATACAGGATGAGTCAGAGTGTAGAAAGTTGTGTGTCAAGTTAGATTATAGAAAGTTACTCGCATATTTGTTTTCAGTTATATACGTAAAGTGAGTTCTTTGCTGTAATGCAACCACATAACTAAACTTTCAAACTTCATTATTTTACACAAATTCAAAACTGTCTTGACGTTTCATTGTTTACAAATGTTCATAATTTTCTATGATTTCTTCAATTCACTTTTTTATGTTAAATTACATGAACGCTATTTTCTAGTTTATAGTATAATTTTAATAGTAAATAGAATTTTTAATGTTACAGCAGTAATTTTTACTACGAATACAACTTTCGTTTGGGTTACTTAATTTCCGTTCTGAATGTGTGTTAACTATTTCTACAGCTACTGTTTACATTTCAAAACGTTCTGCAACGTTTGTTTTCTAATTTATGATCTTTGGGGAAAAAAACTCCGTGGTTTGAATGACGTCCGGTATAGAAACAAAGTTCGCGCGTTAATCCAAATTTCGATTTTAATCCCATCTCATTTTGAACTGTTGTTTTATAATTTGAATTATTGTATTAATTGGTAACTATTTGTCTTTTTGTATGTATTACTACGTGGTGGTGTTTTGAGTGTTTTATTTAGCTTTCTCTTGTATATGTGGCTTGTATATTTCTGAAATTAAGTAATTTAACTTTTTTTTGCGTAGAGTTTTTCTTTAAATATTTCAGTTTGTTATCATTTGAGGAAAAACGCTTTCCAACGGTTTTACAAGCACACACCATGTTTAATTATTGTGTTAAGTTATTTTAAAAATATTATAAAATGCTCTTTTAGGTAGATCATTAACACGGTTGTATTTTATTAATGTTTGTTATTTGACATGTTTATATTACTGTATATTTAAGAATGATCAAAAAATATTACAAATATTCTCGTCTGAGCTACCCTCATACTGAACGGCCGTTACTGCCGTTGAACCACTACTTGTACTTGTATATTTGCCATTATTTGTTGATTACTGTCTTCGCTATTTTTTTGCATTGAACTTTCAAATGTAAATCAGTTAGGTTAGTGATTTTCCACTTATAATAATAATTATCTGGCTCTGTACACTTACAAATTGTGTGTTCTGTTGTACTTTTCGTGTATTTTCGTTATTGCGTCTTGAGCCAGGATTGTATGATAGAATAGCTGCGTATTATTTTGATTTAACCAGCCAGATTCCCAGAACGATCATTTAGATGTGATTTCCTTTCTTTAAGTGTACTTTTTCTGCTAACAAACCGTTCTTGAATTTTTGTGAGCTTCGGTTACTTAATTTTAAGTACGTTCATTTTGCGAGACGAACGCCCAAAAAAATTTAAGTTATGCTAGAAATACTTTGGTATAGTGAGGCACGTCTAGTCGCAGCAAGGCGTTGGGAAGTGATGAGTGCCTACACGAGCCTTACGTTTGTCTGATTTAGGGCTTCTTCAAGGATGTGAGAAATGTGAATTAAAGATTTATAAGCTGTCCGGTCAGTAATAGTTACTTATTATATTGCGTATTACAATTACATTTACTGGGACAGAGAGGACAAGATCGACAGGAGGGTAGGTGGTATTGTGGTAGGGAAGGAATGAGTGTTGTGTTAAGAGTGGAACAGGTACAACCCACTCATGCACTACATAAGGATCACTGACCTCAGCTGTCTGTATGTCAGCTCTGACGAGTACACTGAAGTAAGACCTCGTTGTTAGCTGTGCTTACTGTATTGAGTGAAGTCATCACATTGCTGGCAATTAAGTGTTGTCATTACAATATAACCCAGGTATGGTACTTACACAAGACAAGCATATACCTGCAATAGTTTCAGTGGCCTAGTTCCTTGTTTGCGATACTCTCTGGCCGTACATTGTGTCCACGTCGCTTAGCTTCGTTACGACTGTACGTAATATCCGAAACAAACTGTTAAAATTTACCACTTAAAATATCATCGTAGCACACGGAAGTATTGTCATGTTAGTAATTATGTATTTAGCTGTTAAAATTGAATACTTGTAATATTGTTATTTTAAGGGTTTCCCTACCCTTCTAAACCAAGATTTTAGTTGCATCTTTGGCTGTTTAGGAAACCATTCATCCACATACCAGTTATTTTTACTGGCGTTGTTAACAAAACGTTAATCACTAGTTAATTTTTTGTACAGATCTTTACAGAGTCTGACCATCCTGCTTGCAACACTAGATTTTAGTCGCCCACACTTCAGCCAATTATAATGTAAACAATATTTTGCAGATATATGTTTTGTAAACTGTGAGATTAACGCTCTAGGTTCCCAGAAACACAACCGTTTAGAAAATTAATTTCATGGACCTTAGTAATTAAATTCATCTCGAAGCTTTTGTTTGTATTTGCTATAGTTGAACCAACACAAAACTCACCTGCCAAAAAGTCATTACAGGAATATCCGTAATTATTAACTCTAGAACGTAAAAATAATAATAAAATGAGATTTCAATAAACAATTTTTCAGATATAGGAACCAACTCCGCAAACGACCTAATTTACCGGCCGATGATTTTTTTGCGACGTGTGAAAACCCGTTTTAATTGTCCTTGCTTCTGCCAGTTCCCACTTTCGTTAAAGAATTTCCACCTTAGATTTTTGTGGAATTTTTCTATTCACTTTAGCATTCATGCCTCCCTACGTCACCTGGTTCGAGAGTGATTTTAATTTTAAATGTTCAGAACGTCTTATCAGAAATTGCTTGACTGATATTTATGATTGCAGCCTGTTAAAGTTAGTTAGTTAATAATTCAGTATTTTAAAAATGTACTTAGAATAATACGTAATCTTGATCGCATTTGTGTCAGTCGCGAATCAACAGTAATACTGGCAGTGGGTTAGAGCATTTATTCCGTGTTGAAATGTAATATGCAGTGACATGAAGTTGTTGTACTACATGTGAACCGTACATAAAGGCATCTTCTTCGGTTTTGGTTTTCACATTTTGTAAGAACTCTACACGGAAACAAAATGACTGCTCCAATTGTAATATTTTAGAGGAATATACAAATGCGTTTAAGACATTAACAATACAATTCCATAAAATATATCAATTTGGCCAGAAACCGACTTTGCATTACACTGGTTTTCCCAGCTGACTTTTGAATAAAGTGAGCTGCATCCAAGTCTTTCTAAATACTGTAAAAATTGAGTTCAATAATTTTTAAGTTCATATTGTGTTCATTCAATGTCATTGCTATTTTAAAATGCTATCTTCTACGGTGTAAGCTCATTTTCAGAAGGTGTAGAGGTGTAAATCATTCTAGAGACTTTGCACGGTAAAGGCAGAACGTGTTTAAGATCTTTTGGATTTTTACTTTAAGAAAATGTGTGTTTATTGACCATATGTTTCATACAAACATAACCATGTGACGAAAAAAAATAGAAATGAAAGGTATCTAATGTAAATATGCATAAAGGCATGATGTAAGAAATATATTGATTGCTAATATTTCTTGTGAAAACCTTAAGACCCATGAAATGGCAATTTTTTCCTGGTTTTGTGGATGTCGTCAGGATTCGTAACATAACATTAATATCAGCAGTATTAAAATTCCTATTCCTCTGGAAAATAACAAATTCAGTTTTTTAAGATAAGTTAATATTTGGTTTTGAGACACATTAATGCAGTTATTGTATTACCAAATATAATTTCAACCCATGTATTTATTGAAGACACCGTAATTAATGAAGCAGTGATCTTTGGGCCATATCTGCTGGTTAATGCAAAACAAGGCTTGCTGTTTTGACCACAAGTATTATTAATATTCACTTTAAAACATAGACAAACAACTAGACCTGTTTTAGCAGAAATATTTAATTTAATCTCGATGTCAAGAAACTCCGTTTACAGTTGCAACCTAGCATATATAACAAATATGTGTCTGCCAGTGACAAACTTTTTCTATTATTTTATATCCCAGCAAATATTTTGCAATTATCGGTTTTTGAGGATGAAGGGGTGTTATTGGATTGGAATAGTCCCTGCAGTACTGTGATAATAGGCTGTAAGGTGATTTATAATTCTTACTGTACCTCCTCTGTTCAATTTCCCAACATTTTAGAGGTAAATTATTTTTATTGAACTATGTTGCGAAAGAAAAACATTAATGGCGAGGTTTAAACGCCCAGGGTTTGCCACTGACAAATCTAATAAAGAACAGGTTGTCTTGTATTCAGAAATTGAGTTAATTAAATCGTCTTTGTTTTAAGAAAAACTTGTCGAAATTATATATTTGGGCGTGCGATGCCGTCTCGTTTAGCTCATTGTTTTTAACTTTTTCTTCACGCTCACAGCAGTTTACTTCCTTCCACAGAAGTGTATAATTTAGAATTGTCACACCAAAGAAAATAATATGTTTACACCAACAAGGTAATTTTAACAGAAGCCACAAGATGTAAACTATGTAAACGGATTACAAATTCGCAAATGAAAGTGGTTTATAATTCATAAATGACTCTAAGTAAGCATTTAAACAACCACGTAACAATATTGGAACATTATAAAATAATGTACGTCTTTATAATATCGTTAAGAGTGATCTTCACTTAGTTATGAATGGTGGAATGGTAGTAGTATGACGCGTTTTATGGTTTGTGCAATGCTACTGAATTTGTTGGTGATATCCATCAAGCTTGAAAAACACACTTCATACTAAGTTCTATGTTTTGAAAATACCGCCCGATTCTTACAAAAAAATTGTCGCCCCTTAAAAAGGGAACAAGCTTCTTTCTCAGACGGATGTATGCGAAAAAATTGAATCCTGATTCGCAAAGCTGAAATTTGTTCGAATAATCGTAATATATTACACAGATAAAATAACATGATATCCTCTTCAAATTCCTTATAAAGTATAATACTAAAAAAATTATTACATGTAAATTTAGTTCCTCGCGCATTTAGATATTTTTTTTTCTTAACACGCGCATGAAAGTCAGCCATATTGCTTTCTTTGTGATTGTCCCCGGTGGATGAAAGTCAACCCGGTGACATTATAGAGAACATTTACAATCCCATCTGCTTCCTGATGGCTTTATGACCCGTGACAAAGAAGGAGAAGTGTTATAGTTTTGACGGCTATATCCGTCTGTCCGTCTGTCTGTATGTCTGTTGTGTTACTCCGTAGCTCCCAAACAGACGGGCAGATTTCAATGTTTTTATTTTTAAATTAAATGCTAGTTTCATCGGGGTGGTTGTTTGTCGTTTGTAATGAAGATATATCTCGCTGTTTAAAAGTTTTATTTCCCGAAGTGGTGTGAGACTTTTGTAGACATATAATGGTGTATTTATTTATTTGTATATTTTTTTCTTGAAGCACCACAGAGAAACTGCCATCCTTATTTATCTCCAGAGTGAGTGTGTTACAAGGACATTCTTAAGTTTTGACAACGATTAAAAAAAACAATTACACGGGGTTCACAGCAGTGTTTATGCTACAGAAAATACGATTCATACTTTATAACAATTTTGTAGATGCGTTAATGTTAAAAAAATCTGCAAATAAAACCTAAATATAAAACACCCGACACATAAAGATCCCTTAAAATGTACAAAATAAATAAATAAATAATAGTTTCAATTTATTATTTACCTTCAAG
This sequence comes from Medauroidea extradentata, assembly GCA_003012365.1. Classification (NCBI taxonomy): domain Eukaryota; kingdom Metazoa; phylum Arthropoda; class Insecta; order Phasmatodea; family Phasmatidae; genus Medauroidea; species Medauroidea extradentata. The sequence goes on along the minus strand of PNEQ01124373.1, from coordinate 1,917 downwards.
TGCGTCGGGAAACCGATAAGTGAGTAAAATATGTAGTTATTAAATAACTAGCGGTATCGAAACAAAATAGAAGAAAACAACAAGACTAACTCCAAGATCAGACATATTAATCCAAAAAATTTATATAAATGCAATTAAATATTTGGGCTTATCTTTTGGATTCATCACACACACACACATGTGTGTGTATAATATGTGTTGGTATTGTTGCAGTTACTTACTCTGTTTCAATTTAGGTAATTCAAATGACTTACCTATTTACTTAACGGTCCCTCGATGCATTTAAGGGTAAATAATAATTTGAAGCTATTATTATTTTTACTTTTTAGGGGATCAGTTTGTGTGTCGTGAATTTATTAAAAATTTAAATTTTAGTTTTTTCTACCAGAGAGATATTCTAAGCTCATTCGTACCAAAGTATCTGCCGACAACAGTTTATGCCCGGTATTTATTTCCAGAGGAGGGTGGAGAAGAGGGGCAGAGGCGGGGAAACGGTGGTAGATAGCATTCCTCTGATTGAAATCTCTGCTGCAGGTTGAGGGCTGCGAATCAGAACACGGAGGGAAGTACCAGTGGCCGGTATACGAGGGTCCAAGTGTCGTAACCATCCTGTCAGAACCTACACGAACTCTCCCCCTCCACACACTTCCTGCACAAACACTCGCCGCACCGGAAGTTAACAACTTCGCCACTTGCGTCATTCCGCGCCATCAATCCCGAGTCTCGCAGCGCCCCGTTTACAACAACGGTCGCTTCACGAGCGGAACACAAGATGTACGATCGCTACTTTCACCGCTCCGTAAAAAACTCTGCCTTCCTGTCTTCCCTAGCATTTGTTTTCGATGTGTGTGTGTGTTTTTTGAACTTGTGGAAGTGTTCGCCATTACAAAACTACGACATGGGTTCAGTTCCCGGGTTACCTACTTGCTGATTTTGAATGTAAACTTATATTAGTTGGGTTTGTTTTCCCTACTACCTTACGGCACACCGTATTCATTATAAATTAAATGAGTTTTATTGACTACACTGTAAAAAAGTTCCTTAAATATTTAGGAAGTAATTAACGCAAATGCAGTATGGGACAGTTATCATACTTCCGCCTTGTAAATATGCAAACTTCTACACTTGTTACAATACAAGTCTGGTAACTTTAGTATACATTTGACTGTTTTATAAACAAGTTTAGGAATGCTACCATGGATGTCTGGGAAACAATTTTACCATACCTACTTTCATAGCGCTCCTATATGCACGTGTGAAATATTTACTAACTAATTTTTATGGTGGACCATTTGACATACTAAATTCCTCTTAGCGTAGTTCGGTTACAATTTACTCTCATATCTATGACCGGAATGCAAATAGCCAAATGACCGTACATGATGTAGAACTTCGTACCAAGAAGTTCGTGTTTTATTTGTACATCTCGATCGAGACCAATCTTGCACGAAAAAAATTCTCAAATGAGGTTCACCTTAAAATCATCATTTAGCGCGAAGTTTTGTATGCTCGCTGTGTCATGAGAAAGTTGCCGTAGCATATACGCAGTTCATTAACGCCGAGTTCCTTACCTAGAGTTGAGAGTGCAAATATCTCTTCAAGGAGCTCGATGACGGTCTACTTGTAGTTGTGACTCAGACACACGCACATCGTCTACAGCGAACAAGGAGCTACTTAAGCCCGCCGGGAAATATCGCTTATGCACGTATCTCGTGAGTTGTTTCTGTCTAGTTCTGCGACACGGCGCCGTGTTTCTGTCTAGTTCTGCGACACGGCGCCGTGTTTCTGTCTAGTTCTGCGACACGGCGCCGTGTTTCTGTCTAGTTCTGCGACACGGCGCCGTGTTTCTGTCTAGTTCTGCGACACGGCGCCGTGTTTCTGTCTAGTTCTGCGACACGGCGCCGTGTTTCTGTCTAG
>PNEQ01124368.1:0-14450 GCA_003012365.1 Medauroidea extradentata | reverse complement strand
TTTTATGGCGAAAAGATTTTTGCAACATTTGGTTTCGATGCGTCATGTGCACACCTGCAGCTCTGCTACATCGTCTGTGGTTGGATGATTTTACTCTCACTTGCCTTGGCAAATTATAGACGTACAGACTCACAATAATCTTATTCTGATTGGTGCAGTCAAATGAGAAACGTGTCTGAACAAAGACACGCTGCCAATATCCTTGAAATAGAACTGCCGATGTGTACGTGAGTCACTGAAACAAAGTGGGGCAAAAATCTTTTCGCGACAGAATCGTGGCCCTACTCATACCACTATTTTCAATATGAAAACTTCCCTGTAACTAAAAACTAGTGTAAACTTTTCAATGAACTCAAAAGTTAACATCTATTGGCCCAATAAAATATATTTTTATTTATTGACAAGTTGTGCCGAGTGCTCGGTTTATAGTGAACAGCCTATATCTGCCAGCAGCTAATAAACCGTTGCTGCCTGCTTGAATACACAGATATTCTTGGAGGCTAGCTTACAGATAAGTGAACCTGCGAATTTTTCCAGTCTCTGCACATTAAGTAGATCCCGTAATTTTTCACGAAAAAGAATTCTGCAACAGTTTGTTTCAATGCCTTATGTACACATGTACAGCAGCCCTGCTTCATTGTCAGTGATTGGCTGTTTTTAACTCTCAGCGTCTAGAGTTATACCCGCAAATCACAGACGTGTGGTGTCGCAGAAACTTTGTTCCTGTTGGCACAGTCAAATGAGCCGCGTCTGTGCAATCATTAGAGTCCCGGAAATTTCGCGGATTCAACTGAGGAAAGGTTGGATTTCTATGTCATGTATATGTTGGAAACTTCTTCGATGTGGTCATTGTAAATTAAACGTGACCTTGAGGACTCCGAACCAATGATGGACACGCATAAAAACACTCCCGCGCTACATTGTCAAATGTTCAAATGCTTATTCACTGGAGCAGCAGCCAATGTACAAGCAGCTGAGGACACAGTGTATACAGTACTGTGGAGTCCACGAGTTTTGCGGAAAAGAATTCTGCAACAATTTGTCTCAATGCCTTATGTGCACATATGAAGCTCTGCTTCATGGTTAGAGGAACGTAAATTTCGCAGATACATTCCAGGTCAGGTTGAACGCCAATTATGTATACTTCATTGTCATGTCTGTGACTTGCTGGCGGCTGTTACGAAACGCGTTTGACTACTGCAAGCCAGTAGTAAATAAGGAAATAATGCGAAGTGCTATCGCTTGCTACCTGCTTGTAATGTTATAAGCCAATAGATAATCGATTGTGGCCAGTAGGTGTATAGGACTGACAAGTCTAGGCTGCTGCCAGATGAATCCGCGAAATTGACGTACCTCTAGTTATCATAGAGGCCTAAATATTAACATATTAAAAATTATAAAAATGACAGTTTTCCATTTTTGTAGTTCCAAGCTATTATTTTATAAGAACAATGTTTAATTTTTACTTGAGAGTAAAGCTTACTACCGGATAGTGCTGTATAAATAAATGCCCGCTGATATAATATATATTTGTCAAAAAAATCCCATCGAATTTTGATGAGTAATTCAGATTTTATTGATGATTGAATATTCCAGTCGTTCGCTCTACATCGTACCTGTCCATACCCCTTAAGTGCTGACCGAAATCTCTTCACTTTTTCAAATAAAGAGGGAAGGGTAAGTAAACACAATAAGTGGCCAACTGTTTTGCTGGGTAGAGCTATTTTCACGTCATCAAATATATAATATAAACTAAACTGATTTCGTAATCATACTGTAGGTTACGTTACTGCGAGCAAATTTTGCTAAGTTACAGAAGAACCCCTCAATAAAAGGAAATAAAAAAAGCCAGTGTTAGATGTTGTCAAAACACATAATCACACACACACACACACATGCAAACACCAACACATGTATTTTTTTTTCTCAAGATGCGGGCTCAAGACGTGATTTTGACAGAAAGATGAAGAAGGCACTGTAAGGTCTGCTGGAACAAAAGCATAGATAAGAGTTATCTTCAGTGCTGCTTGTTGCTAAAATGTCATAGAGTCGTGGTGTTGCTGGCTGATATAAAGCGCGTATACCACGGCGAGGCATCTCCGCCGTGCGTCGCGAACATTCGCCCCGCAGGTTAAGTTTACGACCGGCAACGCAGCACAGTCTTCAACACTGCATCTCAACACCCCAGAATAAAGCAAAGACGTTATAAAATAACTACACTGTTACGCCGTTCTTTTGTTACACGACCATGAACGCTGACATAATGCAGGCGAAGATAGGGAACTGTGTACTTAGCAGAAAAACTTTGGTATAGGACATTGAATGTTATGGGCTGCAATATGGCGCCGTTCTGTTTGTTAACGCACTGAGATAGGCCGTCGGCATTGGTCTTGCACCCTATGCAATAAACAGTGCTCCGTACTTTTCCCTCTTCGTTCTTACAATCACCAGTTTGCGATACTCTGACATTTACACGGCATAAGTGTAGGCTCGGTAAGGGGTCATGTTGGGTGCTAGGGGTGGGTAGGAACAATCCACCCCAACGCCTAAACTTAGATTTATTGCACGCAAAACTAAATTTTGCGAACTGAATCTCTTTCACATAGATTCATGTAGAAACAAATAATGATGTTTATGTTTACGCATGACTATTTAGAATATCTTTTCCGGCGAATTCATCTTCTGTTGAAGATAAAATGGCCCTGTTTCCTCTTTTCCCATTATTTTTTTTTTTTTAAATATTGCTCGACGGAAAGTCTACCGACTAGAGGTTGTTGAGCTTGTCCTTGAAAATACAAGTTGCACGCTACTGCAGTTCGAGGTAATCGGCCTGCTCTTGAGTCCTTCGTACATGTCAGAAATTAATGCGTCATTTATGCCGCGGTCACACAGATGCAGAACTGCTTCATTTAAACATGTTCAACTTTATGTAGGACCTGTCACACGAGCTCTTAACAAGTTTCTATCGCAGTCTCTTTTCGTTCAGAGTAAACTAGTTTCATAAGTATATTCGAACGACATATATTTTCTGATGTGATCTTTTAATGTCTTTAGCAGTGATGTATTACAAACTGAAGTGATTCTTTTTTTTACATCGTCATTGCAAGCGAATGTATCTGAGTCGCAGACTCTGGGTTGTCTCAGACACAGCAACATTCAGTTGCAATTGTGTACATTTAAAAAAAAATCACTTCAGTTCGTCGTCATCTCTGCTGCGGCTCTCCTATTGGCTGCTTCGAGGATAACAAGTTGTGTAACAAATATGAGTACTTTTTGGTGCGACGATTTGCACTCGGTAAATTTAATTAGCTTACGTGTTTAAATGTGTTTTTATTAAGGCAAAACTGTATTTAATGTAATATTGTACTGAAGTTAATAAGGTCATTGATTTTAATTTGGTTTTAGGTGTGTAACCTCGCAAGTACATATAGTTTCAAACTCAACAAAGCTTGGATGTACAGTAGAATGTGTTCAACTAAGCATGTTTTATGACGTCTAGTACGACCGTGGCCTTATTATAGTCTGATAGAACCATTTCAGTCCACCCGTCACTTTGAGTGAGGATACTGCATTTGGTATTGTCCTTACACTCTCTTTGAACAGCCATTAATCTGAATGTCTTCCTTGTAATAGAGATACAAATTTCACGTTTATTTTTCTGACTGCAGACTACACTGCCAGCTGTTCGCTCCCTGGACGTCTTCCATTAGCATAGAATATCGCAGCTTGCAGCGGAGAACTTGTTTGGCAAATTACTGAAGTCTTGAAGATGTACTGACCAATCGCCAGAGACCTGAAAAATTCGCATTTTCTTTTAGGCACAAGTTAGAATTCCAACAACTGTAAGTTCGTGTCACTTTCATAATTGGTTCTTGACTTATTTTACACCTCGTGTAAGTCATTGAGCCAGTAATAAAAATGTAACTCAATGCAGGCCCATACCACTGTGTCAGCAACACGGTCGTAGAAGAACAGGTCTGGGGGTCGATTCTCGAGTTGTTACGAGATTATTTAGAATTGCCGGATTTCACTTACTAAACTTCGAAACCTTTATCTCACTACGGCAGAATGGTATTCTTGAGTTGAAATTCCGTAGTGCGGAATCTTGGCGCGAGATCTTCCTCAGTTTCGAACTTCCGGTTACACTCTCGCGTCAGAAATCTGCGAGTGAAAAGAACGCTCTACTTGTGTGACGCACTGATCGCACCCTCTGGAGGAAACAATAGTTTTATCTGTGGTCGCGCGCAATATTAGCACGCGTATAAACGGAATTGTAAAGAAAAAATATATAATTAACAAGCAACGTGTTTTGTAATGCAATATTATTGCGTACAAATAGTTACAAAGTCATTATCAAGAGACATTTAATTCGCAAGTCATTTTATTAGAAATTCAGGACACTGCTGCCCTCTTGCAGCTATTTTACGAACACAGCGACGTTCCCTTTTATTAACGAGCACGGCTGTTTGAAAAGCTTAAATTTGCTACGTAAGATTGTTTTTGTATTGCACACTTCTCCTAGGTACTGAAATTTAAGTCACCACAAAAGGAGAGATAACTAAGAGATGGTTTATTGGTAGAGACACTGGAAAATCGCGAAAAAATTTAACATAGTCTCCAATAAACTGTAGTGTCTCAGTCGTGGCGCGTGTCAACAGTTTTCTGGCAAATCACACACGGTCTGTGGTAAAACTGTACAGTTCTAATTGGGTCTGTTGAAGAGGGACACGGTGCTTCATATAAACAATAGCCAATAAAGGTGCAAAACCTCCAGTGTTGTACATAGTATGGTGGAGCCTAGCAAACAATCTACTTTTCCCGCGATTTACCAGTGTCTCTATTTATTGGTTATTTCTTGAGCGGAATATTATATACAAAATTTGGGTTAGTAAAATCACAGTAGGTCTACATAGTATGGAACTTCGAATAATTACGGTACAACGATTAAATAATATTTAAATTCGTTGATAGAATTGCAAATGAGTAAAGAATTTCCTACATAAAAAACGATAGGAAGGTGAAGCGCCTCGAACCTATTTTCAAAAATACTCTGCACAGAGCATTTAGCCAAGCGCCATTACCACTACACTATAATATCACTTTTTTTTATTTAATATTTTTTCTAAAATAATTTTTTTAATACAAAAAAAATGCTTGGCGCAGTGGCGATGCGGAAGCTTCCGCATCATCACTGCACCAAACATTCCCACTTTTAATGTGACTTAATTTGAGTGACCCCAGTACTTTTCGTGAGACAATTTGTATAGTGACAAATTATGGGACCCAAATGGACAAACACAAATTTACACCAAGCCAGACCTGGGAATCGAACCCAGAACCCCCCCGCACCAAAGCCGGCTGCTCAACCAACTGAGCCGCGGGGGGTCGACGCACTCGTACCTTCGATTTCATTATACATACAATACTGTTCCCCATGCATACATGTAACGTTAAATGCAAGTTTCATGATAAAGTTAATGATTTGTTGCGATGGTGTATTATAAAATGAACAAGCAACGTATAAACATAGTTTAAAAATACGCGCGGGCACACTGCAGTACTTTATTGCTTCATTTCGCCTGTTTGAAAGAGTAAGGTTGTAGAAATACACGGTAAAAGTGTCATGGCTGCCGTATTCAAGGCATTGCGGAATCGCATCTCACGACCCCAAGAGCGTGTGATATTTTTCCGCATGGAATAATTTCATTTCGATGTTATTTTCACTCAAGAATAGCAAAATGGAATTTATTACGAAATTCCGAGCAAATTCGCAATGGAATAATCTCGCATCATTTCAAGAATTGGCTCCCTGGACACTCACCTGGAAACTTGACCTCCTTGTTGTTTGGCTGCAGTTCACTAAGTTACCGATAATGTTGCGTTTAATTGGCGTTGCTGTTAGGGCGGTCGGACTCAAACTCCGCCCACTTCATAAACAATTTATCAAAACGTATTTTATATCAATTTATGAAACATTCCCTTCGCTCAAAAATTTTTTAGAAAAGGCTCCAGCAATCTTTATTTACTTTATAATGTTAACAACAGAAAAAAGTGGGCGGAGTTCGAATCCGACCGCCCGGATTACAGCGCCAAGAAGTACAACATTCTCGGTAACTTGGCGAACTACAGCCAAACAACAAGGGGGTCAAGCAAAATACATTGTTAGATAGGCGAGTGTCCAGACCTGTTCTACGACCGTGGCCAGCGAGCAGCTAATGAACAACTATTGTTTGCGTGAGTGCACATATATTCTTGAAGACTCGCCTACAGGTCAGTCAACCCGCGAATTTTTCCCGTATCTACCAATCGCATGAAAGCAAATAAATACGAAAATAAAAACACTAAAATAGTCGGTGGTAAATGCCATGACAGATTGCATTCAAGGATATACAAATCAATGAAGTCTAATCTGTTTCCAAATAACAACGCGAATTTTACACGTCTCTGTTTATAATGGTTAGAGGTACGTAAATTTCGCAGATACATTCCAGGTCAGGTTGAACGCCAATTACGTATACTTCATTGTGAAGTCTGTGACTTGCTGGCGGCTGTTACGAAACGCGTTTGACTACTGCAAGTCTGTAGTAAATAAGGAAATAATGCGAAGTACTATCGCTTGCTACCTGCTTGTACGGTTATAAGCCAATAGATAATCGATTGTGGACAGTGGGTGTATAGGACAGACAAGTCTAGGCTGCTGCCAGATGAATCCGCGAAATTGACATACCTCTAATAATGGTATGTGAACGTATGTACAGTATGTATGAATGTGTGGACACCACACATTTGTAGAGATGACGGTGTATCGCGAAAATGTTATGTCCCAACATACCTTTGAAAACACTGCAGTTTCTTGCAACACGTTTGATTAGAGATCAGAAAAATTCGCGTGTTCACTGACGTATAGGCTAGCCTCCAAGAACATGTGTGTATTCAAGCAGACATTAACTGCTCACTGGCTGCTCGATGACGCAGTCATATAGTTGCTCCTGTACTATTGGCTAAGCGACTTACAGCAAGTGTCAAATAAGTCACGGGCCAATTGCGCAAGGGGCACAAACTTATAGTTGCTGGAATTCTAGGTTGCGGCCAAAATAAAACGCGAAATTTTCAGGCCTTTATTTAAATGGCGATGTTAAGGCATTTAGCCTTCTCTTACACTTAACCATTATCATACAAACGCAGAAATACAGAACACAATATCTTAAAATATAAGAAAGTAAACAAATAGTAATTAATAACATTTCATACAATATATCATTTGTGTATGGAAAACGATAGCATATAAGACGCTACAATAAAAAAAAATTAAAATAATATTAAGTAACGCGATATGTCATACAAAATTATGTAGAAAAGAAAACCTAATACTTATGTTGACAAATGTAACAGTCAGTAAGTTAGTACAACATCAATTTAGAAAAAAAAAGTATCGATTAATATATCTGTAATGAGTCTGCTGTTATATAGAGAACATGCACGAAAATGGAATATAACTTGTACCTGTATAGGACTACACAAAATTAAATTTTAAGAAAAAATCTAGTGTAAATAACTACCTAAGAAAAGTGTAAAATTTAAATTAATTAGTATGATTGAATTATATATGTCTGATACAACGTTGCTATCTGCAGACCAACAAAGGACCTCGAATATTACAACAGCGGGATTCTTATTGGCTCAGTCAAACAGAGTAACAGCTACACGTAAAAGGGAAAGCCAGTAATCTTCTGATATGCTGAACGTACATCGAAACATAGCAAACTGTCAGGTTTTCCCGCGATAAACCATCATCTCTACACATTTGTCATCAGTATGTCTACTCGCAACACACCTGCAAGGGTATCGGCAATGTTTCTTTGTTCAGATCCAGTATGCTTTCTTTAAGTTCAGAAGTATCGTCTTTTTAGCACTCGAGCCGTTTTATTTCTCTCCAGAAGGACTGCGGTTGGCGCAGTGGCTAGAACGCTCGCCTCCCACCAAGGCGATCCGGGTTCGATTCCCGGCGGGGTCGGTCCCCGGATTTTCGCATGTGAGAATCGTGCCGGATGATGCCACTGATCGGCGGGTTTGCTTGGGGATGTGCCGTTTCCCCCGCCCCTTCATTCCAGCGCTGCACAATGCTCGCATAGTGTCACCCTCTAGGCGATAAAGACCTAGAAGATAAGTGTTGGGCAAAATCTTTTCACTTCTTCTATGTATAATTCTCTCTTTGTGGCATACTTGCTCTAATTTGAGGTACTGGAACCCCTCAGATCTGCCTCGTAAAGTACCTCCAGGGTTTCCATAGGGCAAGATCTACCGCAATTTTCAACCAAATTTTTAATTTTTTATTTGTAAAAGATATACATATATATTTTTTTAATTTTAGACAGAAAATGTATCTAAATATGGCTCATAGGAAATTTTGTTATCTCTCATAGTTTTCGCGTATTGGCTTGTTAAAGTCATATTTCGCATGTTTCCGTTTTAAGGACTACACTTAAACCAACTGATACACCAAACTAAAAAAAAATCACAGTGGATAAAGACATTGCAAGCTAAAATATCATGCTCATAAAAACAAAGAATAAACATTATTTGTATTAAAAATATTGAATTTTTTTTAAATTTTTATTTTCAGTTTCAGCATTTTTTTAATACAAATATTTTTTATTCTTTATTTTTATGATCATGACATTGTAGCCTTCAATGTATTTATCCATTGTGATTTTTTTGAGTTTGGTATATCAGTTGGTTTTAGTGTAGTCTTTAAAACGGAAACATGCAAAATATGACTTTAACAAGCCATTACGCGAAAACTATGAGAGATAAAAAAAATTCATAAGAGCCAAATTTAGTCGGATTTCATGTCTAAAATAAGAAAAAAAAATGGTACATACAAAAATTAAAAAAAAAAAAAAATGGTAATGAAAATTGTGATTGACCGTGCCTACCCGCGCTTGAGAGGTTCGAAAGCGACGGAGCGCATCAAATGCCGCGTCGCCTCAACGAGCCAAGCGCTGAACTACCGTGCAAGCTTCCCGCCGAGCGGTTTTTAATATGGGTAGAGATAATGGTTAGAGACATGCAAAATTCGCGTTATTTCCTGACAGCTGACTAGACTCCAAGTGACTATATGCTTGTTCGACGTCTCCCGCTGGCCGATATTGTCGTGACTTGCCGCGGAGAATGCTTACACGGTAGAGAGGCCAATCTCTGTAAAGACGTAACACACGTACATGGCAACACATAAAAGTACGTGGCCAATTGAATCGCAGATTATGCTCTGATATGTATAGGAAAGTGAAGTTTAGTCTGCTACCAAATGATAACGCGAATTTTGCATGTCTCTAATAATGGTATATCGCGAAAATGTTTTGAAAACACTGAAGTTTCTTGTGACATGTATGATTGGGTGATATACGTCTGGCACAACGTAGCTGTCTGCAGACCAATAACAGGCCTCACATATTACAATAGTGAGATTCTTATTGGCTCAGTGAAATAGGGCAACAGCTCTACATACAAACGAAAGCCTGTAATCTTTTCATAAGCTGAACGTGCGTTGAAACCAAGCAAACAGTCAAGTTTTCCCGCGAAGAGCAATCATCTCTAACATGGGACACTAAGCGGTGACCATATAATATTATTGGTGGAAAGTCTGCAACTAAGTTCAGTTCAGGTGGCAGTGTGAGATTCGTGTACATCCGGTTAGTAGCCTACATTTTGAATAACAGAAGTCTGAAAAGTCCATTTTTAGCCATGTTGGAGGGCTTAGAAATAGCGTTTTTAATTATCGTGGCGTCTTAACAACGAGGTTCGACCTTGTCTGAAGTTTGTTTTCTTTTCGTACGTTGGCACAATGGGCACACGTGGAGTATTTTCGAAGAAAAACCTGTTTCCGCAACGTAATGAAATTAAATACGTGCCATTTTACGTAATGACAACTAGATACTAGAGACTGAACATTAAAACTAAAATTCATGTAGAAATACCAAGCTGAAATAATTAATTATAACTATTTATTTGTTCTAAGTATTAGCATAAATAGTAAAATTGCAATACACGTGACTAAATACTAATAGCGGTGAGAAGTTCACATGCAGGTCCTCGTGTTGGGAGTCTCGAGGCATAAGCAGACAGAAATCAGACACATCACCGACAGTTTTAATTGTTTTCGTGGTTCTCGGTCATCATGTTAGGTAAGCGGGCTCGGTCGTACGGTGGGGAGGTCTGAAGTGTTGTAATTAAAGAAGTCCGTAATAAAATCCCTAGTGGAATGAAATTATGCCGCAGGAAACGAACGAATTTTTTTATTTTATTTTATTTTATTATTATTATTTTTTTTTTTTTAGTTCAGCGCACCACTTAAATGAAGAAGGTTCAAAATACATCCTAAAAAACTAACTAACCTGTCGTCATGAATCTGAAGAGAAGTGACAGGCCGGAAAAGACTTTTTGCACACAGCTTAGATAGCCTACAGACAGAAAATGATTCTGACGTCAAATATCTTCGTTGTATAGTGAACTGCGGATTGCGAGGTACACAATAAAAACGTTTTCTCTACAGAGAAAAAAATTATATTACGCTGTTGAGCTTACAGTAAGTAAATCTTGTTTACAGTAAATAAAACCTTTCAAACATACATTTGGCGTTAGTAAATTTAGTCTTCAAATCGTTTCTCTTTGCCTTGATGAAAGTAGGCCTATTTACTTTGCAGCACATAGAAGTTTTTTTTTAATGGAAAGCTTGTTTTAAAAATACTGCTTACTAACTTTATCATAAAGAATATTGATTGTCAAGCTAGGCTACTAGGCAACCAAATATTTTAGGGTTTTATTGCTTATCTTCACTACTAAGCTACCTCACAGGACTTCATATTTAAACTAATATTTTCTTTGCTGCAACAAAGCTTGTTTTTTTGAAGAAAAAAAAGTGTTTTTAGAGCATATTTTTAAAGATTTGTATACTTTTGAAATACGCAGGTTGAACCAAGCGGTGGAAGTAAATCTCAATTTTATTGCTATTGTATAATGTGCAAGGTGCACTATACGGCATCCCATTGATTATTCGTTGCCGTACCTAAAAGGTGTTCTTCGCTCTTTAATAAACAAACTCCAGCCGAAGTGGCTCTATAGTAGGTTGTATGAATTTGTTTGTTGGTTACAAACAAACGAGATTTTAGCCTACAACACAGTAGCTAAGGCCAGACAGACAGCTTCAATTTTCATAGGTGATTATAGCATCATTGAATTAACACGTACTCCCAACTGTGAATATTTTACGCCAGTTTGCTATCAGCATTTTAAACGAGCAGCCACTCGGCTTGGAGAGATTAGCAAATATTTATAATTTTTTGGTCTATGAATTACACATTAACAGGGGTATGGCGTGTTTACCACTAGAAATGTAGTTAATAATTTCAATTACAATTTTCTTAGCAAACATGTCCCTCGTAGAAGTCATTCACCCAGCTAGAGTGAATGTTTGTTCAGCACTTGTGATGTGTGCACACGTATCTATGTAATTATGAGTTCTCAGGAGATTGCGTGAGTGGAAATATTGTGTTTGACCAGATATGTAAGGAAACTCCCGTACTCCCTCTTACAACATAGTTAGAGATGATAGTTAGAGGTACGTAAATTTCGCAGATACATTCCAGGTCAGGTTGAACGCCAATTATGTATACTTCATTGTCATGTCTGTGACTTGCTGGCGGCTGTTACCAAACGCGTTTGACTACTGCAAGCCAGTAGTAAATATGGAAATAATGCGAAGTGCTATCGCTTGCTACCTGCTTGTACGGTTATAAGCCAATAGATAATCGATTGTGGCCAGTGGGTGTATAGGACTGACAAGTCTAGGCTGCTGCCAGATGAATCCGCGAAATTGACGTACCTCTAATGATAGTTTATCGCGGGAAAACTTGAATGTTTGCTGGATTTCAACACACGGTTAGTACCAGAAGATTATTGGCTTGAACTTGTACTTGGAGCTGTTGCCCTATTTGACTGAGCCAATAAGAATCCCGATACTGTAATATTTTAAGACTGTTATTGGTCTGCAGGCAGCTGTGTTGTGATAGACGCGTATTACTCAATCATACTACACCGTTTTCAAGGGTATGTTGGCACAAACCATTTTCGCGATATACCATTATTAGAGACACTGGTAATTCGCGGGAAAAGTTGATTGTTTGCTAGGCTCCAACATACTATGTATAACACTGAAGGTTTTGCACCTATATTGGCTATAGTTTATATGAAGCACTGTGTCCCTCTTCAACAGACCCAATTAGAATTGTACAGTTAAAACTCAGAGCGTGTGTGATTTGCCAGAAAACTGTTCACACGTGTCACGATTGAGATACTACAGTTTATTGGAGACTATGTTAAATATTTTCGCGATTTTCCAGTGTCTCTAACCATAATTAGAGATGGTATATCGCGAAAATATTTTGTGCCAATATGCCCTTGAAAACACTGTAGTTAACTGCAACGCACATTATTGGGTGATAAACGTCTGACACAACGTAGATGTCTGCAGACCAATAATGGGTATCAATTATTAAAATAGCGGGATTCTTATTGGCTCAGTCAAATAGGCAACAGCTCCACGTACTAGCGAAAGCCAGTGATCTTCTGATAAACTGAATGTGCGTTGGAACACAGCAAACAGTCAAATATTTCCGCGATAAACCATCATATCTATCATCTCTAAACATAGCTTAAGGGCTTGTTCCCGAGTTTTTTTCAGACTGGTGCCAATAACTCAAATTTGAGTCAATGTGCAATTACACGATGCACAATACCGTGGACGCGTTTTTTTTTATAATATACCATTCGCCAGCAAAAAAATAATTTCCTTAATTTTTGCTTATTTTCACGACGAAAAACGTGGCACTTTGGGTAATGAAATCTAAAAAACAGTCGAGTAAAATTCTACAAAAAAAATTCAGCTACAAATTATAACATATAAGTGTCAAAACTGTGCAGCGAAATTTTGATATGAGTATTAGGTAGCAATAAAAAAAATATTTTCGAAATCACTGCAAAACTCCGTAACAAGGCGGCTGTGCATATAACGTATATAAACTAACTGTGGGTACGACTTCGTGTGTCCACGACGTGAAACAGTAATCGCCACTATACAAACTTGAAACAAAGGGTGAGGTCGGAATTGAAAACTTAATAAGTAAAATGAAATTATTAAATTTATACTTGCTATGTTTTTCTAAGGTGGAGAGGAGGAGGTGGTCCTTCTGTGAGCGAACTACTTGAGTTTATAGCAAGCAACGACTACGTGACTTATCTTAGCTGTGAAAAGACATTAACAAATTAACATTACTACTTCGCTTAGCGCGCAGAACATTTGACAAAACTCCTCTGTCTGGCAAAATCTTTACTTCTTACGATATCAAAACTTTGGATTTTAAATTGCAAAATGGTGACATAGAAGATGTTTCCAATTTAAAAAAAATTGTATATACAACTTTAAGAACTAGTAATGTTTTATGAATAAACTGTGCGTTTAAATGTTAAAGAGTCCAATACAGCTGGCGCTAGATGCCGCATCTGAGGCACTGAAACTGGCAGACGATAAGGTCTAGACTGGCTTGTGCGTCAACAACCATGTCGCCTTTATGTGCGCGGTGCGAAAACTGCGTGCAGTGTTTGAGTAGTTGGCTTACGAGATAATTATTTTTTTAAATGCATACGAGAGTCAATATCGTAAAATTACTTCGTAATTTTTTTGCAAATTGGTTTTACAATGAAATGTAATTTTTCGAGACAAACTGTATGATGAGTATAGCTAATTTATCAATTAAAAGGCAATTTCGTTAATTAACTAATTAGCAACTATTTTGCAGTCTTCAGTCTCGACAAAGTTAGAATATACAGATTAAATCAGTCATAACAATGCTACGAAGCAATTTTGCGATATCGGCTCCCATTTATGTTTTAAAAAATAATTATCGTTAAATGCGAAGAAACTCGGGCCCATGTTCTTAAGCTGTGACCTTATAATTAGCCTAAAATTATTTTATAATTTTTTTATTTTTATTTTACTACAAGTCGTACATATTCAATGTTTATTAAATAGCAGACGAGAAGTGACCTAAACGGGAAGCACCACGAGAAAGCTCTCTGCAACATTCACAATGTACACCAGGTAAGCTGTACTGGTACTTAGACCTTGCTCACAGCTGGCAGAGGGTATAGCCCACTGAAAATAGTGTTTGACCCTGAACAAATTGCAACAGAAACTATTCCAATGGCATTTGGTTCCAAAAAAATTACTTTTTAACATATCCAAAATCCGACAAAATCAGTACACGGGAAAGTTGCCTTTTTTAGAATTTTTGAAAATGATAACCTATGAAGAAAATAAATGTTTTCTAAGAAAAAGAAAAGTTTATTTTGCAATGTTATTAAGTTTATTGTTAGAAAACAGTTGAAATATAATA
>PNEQ01124367.1:0-14450 GCA_003012365.1 Medauroidea extradentata | reverse complement strand
GTTGAACTGTGATAAGAAAAGAAAGAAAAAGAATAAAACGTTTAGTTTAAGAAGTGTGAAATCTTGGACTAAAGTCATTGCTTTCTAGTCGTTTTTACGGACCCACTTAAGACCCCTGAGATAAGAGGACGCTCGTTGCTGACCGGCGCACAAGTTAGAAATTAATATAAAGGTTATCGTGGCTGTATGTACCATCACACATGTATTTAGTGCTCACAGTTGAAACATACAGGCAACAAGCAGATTAACAAGACAATTAGTGATGGGACACTTCCATAATCTCGATTCCGATTCTCAATTCCTAAACAAAATCGATACCCCTCGATTCTCTTCCATTCCACATGTCTTACCTTAATAAATAAAAACTAGTGATTTACCTTACTTTTAAAATTCCTCTAGATGATCGGGCCTCTCAGCGACTGTATTGGTACTTGCCGAATCATAGAAAACACAGTAGATAACGAACATTTTTTTTAGTTAGCAATCCATTAAGTCCAACTTTAAAACAGAACATACGAAATACTCCTGCAAAATGATAACAACCTTCGCATCGTGAAATGATTGAGTAAGATAGAAGTCAGTAAGCAACCAAAATGATTTTCCAACGGTAGTACAAAATACATCGGGAATTCATCTGCATCGCTAACCGTTGCTCAACTAGTAATGAAATCTCAATAATAAAAAAAAGCTACATTGGCAACATTGCACACGGACAGAAAATAAACAAGTAGAATAGGTACGTATAACTAGTCAACACCAAAGTGCAATTTATGCTGCTAATGCATACCTCTCAGACCATGGTCACGTCTAAAAATCTGATATGTCGACCATTTTGTTTGAAGTGCTGCATGAGCGCACCTCATCTATGGAGGATATATGTTTGTTTACTACTGACGTTCATGGTTAAGGCTTATGTGATCGTTGGTAATAAATAACTAATCACCGGAGTGCTGCCTTCTTGCAAATAATTTTTGGAGCTGATTTGTAAACTACGATTTGTGTTTAAATGTGCACTGTGCGCTGTTGTGATTCAAATACAAATTATGTATTTTTAATCTGAGATTGTACTGTGCTTATGTTTTGAATCGTGGCTTAATCTAAAAAGTCCAAACTTTTTTTCGTCGATTCTACCCGAAGATGCTTGATCCTTTGATACCCTGAAAACTGAAAGTATAGAGGAATCAAAGAATCGACTGGCAAATCCATAAAGACAATGTAATTAATGTAAATACAGTAGAACCCTGTTATAACATTTCTGGATATAACACTTTCCTGCATATAACATCACTTTTCTTTGGTCCCACCATTTTTCCATAAATCATAATGCTTTAATTTCCTGCTTATAAAAACACTGGTATTTTCATTTCCTGCATATAACATCACTTTTTCTCAGACATTAACCAAAACTCATGTAAAATTTTTCTTAGCTGTATTATTATTAATAATATACTGTAACTATGCTGCAGACTAAAAATATCTGTAAAAAAAAAACAAATTAATTTCTGGGAAAGTATCTTAAGTGTACATTACAGTGATATTTAAGACTGCGATCCTAAAGATGACGATCATAAACCTATAGAAGACAAGTGGAAAAGCCTATATTATACACACAATGTATGTACAGTATTCATCATGTTTCTTACAGCACAGTAACTATAGTCTCATTTATTCTCATTATAGGCTGCTGTACATAAACTATCACATTTTGAGTTATTTTCATGTAGTATCCATTTATTGATGTAAAAATATTGATTCCTGCTTATAACATTTTCCTGCATATAACACTTTTTTTTTAAAGGTCCCTTGAAAAACGTTATAACATGGTTCTACTGTATGTGTGTTTTACGTGGAAGTGGTTTGCAGGCAGGCGAGGAGGGAGTAAAGCGTGTGATGCGGGATACGTAAAGTCAATTTGTTTTGGAAGTGTGCGAAAAAAAACAAGATGGATGTGAGTAAAGTAGCACCGCTGCCTAGGCTGTCAGCAACGCATACATTAACACAGCATTTCTTCCTTGCCGCTTCCACACCTGCTCTGTTCACTAACTGCGCACACCTAGCACACTATGTAACAAAGCAGATATTATGGCTGCCAAAATGGGACTAGATATTCTCCTACTCAGCAAGGGATGCGACAATAGTTGTGCGGCAAACCATGCACAGCAAGTGGGAAAATAAACAGCTGTTGGTGAAAACTGTGGATGCAAAGTCCGCGGATAAGGTGGACAGACTGTATAAGTGGTCCGAGTGTATGGTTGGATCTAATACTGCTACCCATTTAATGTGACCATGCTTCGCCTTACAGTGGAAAGCATAATGCTCTTTTAAATTACTTCACAGATAATTAATTTCATCAAAATTGTAGTCGCAGGTTTCAAAGGTACACGCTGAAACACTCTGAATGGAATTCAGTCACAGCATCTCCTGAACTGTAGGCCAAAGAAACAACCTCAATATCTTGACGCATTTCACTCGCGCCGATTAGATTTATATTTACGTTCAGCCGCTGATTTGCTTGTCCCCTCAGAGTTAGGAAGTTTTACATACCTTAAACCACTTGATGCCGCACTTAGTTTATATTTTTAACCTTCAATATACTTTACATCATGTTTATATTGTATTTATGTCTTTTTTAAACAAACCACGGCCATGTGCCGCTACTACGAATTGTTTATAAACTTAATAATATTTATATTTGCTGTTTGACGTATTTATACATTGTAAGCCTTTTTTATGCATCTTAATTTATTTGGCATAAATTATTTAGTGTTTAAACCTTTTCACGGCACCAAGTGGAAATATTTACATTTTGTATTTTTCCTTCGCGCACCAATGCTGCAATATTTCACGCAGCGTAGTTGGCCTCCCTGCCTGGAGCCTGCCTCGTTCCAATAGTCCCGTTAGCACCACCCATTCGGAAGGCCACCCACTCTGCTCGACCCCTTAAAGATTTGGGTATAAAAGGGGGGCATTCAGCCCTACCTAGTCAGTCGTCAAGGGATCAGCCTAACCACCGAGTCTAGTCGAACTAGCCAGGCTAACATTAACCAACAACTGCTTTAGGTTTCAGAACAAAACATACCTACAGGTCAGTAGAACAGACATGGGTACTCATATGGCCCCCTTCTATGCTAACTTGTTCATTGGCAATCTCTAGGAAAACTTTCTGAACCACCAACCAACACTACCATTCTGCTGGATGCGCTTCATTGATGACATCTTTATAGTCTGGATTTCCGCAGAAGATACCCTTACTAGCTTCCTAGATGACCTGAACTCCCACAGTATGCTCAATTTCACCTGGTCGTACTCCCAGTCTCATGCAGTATTCCTGGATGTGGAACTCACCCTCCACAATGGCCTGATTCAAACCTCAGCTCACACCAAACCCACTAACAGTCTGCAATACCTTCATTTCAACAGCTATCATCCGTTCCATGCTAAAAAAAATTCTTACCATACAGCCTTGCCACTAGATCCAAATGAATATGTTCCAATGAGAAGGACCTTAACAGACAGTGTGACCAAACAGCTCAGGCATTCTGTGACAGAGAATACCTGAAACAACTACGTAGTCCAAAGCAAATCCAACTAGCAATATCTTGTAAGGGGACTTCTACCAAGACCAGCAGCACTGACATACCTCTAGTGATACCCTATCATGAAGGTCTGGACAAACTCAAAGCCATCCTGAACTCTGGTCATAAAATCTTAACATCTTCACCTCTCACTAAGAACCTGTTTTCCAAAGCCCCTTAGACTGGTCTTCAAATGCCCTCGGAATCTCCGAAACAAACTTGTTCGTCCCAAACTACCATCTAGTCCAATAGTCAATACACCCACCACCACCAAGGGGTCACATCCGTGCAATAGCCCACACTGCGGCACTTGTGCAATACACCAACCATCCACGTCTTTCAATAGCAGACTCACTAAGCAAACCTACCCCATCCTGGGCAGCTACAACTGTGCAACAGAGAACCTCATTTACCAGCTACAGTGTAAACATTGCTCATCTGAGTACATTGGTCTCACTACCAACACCCTCAGGCAGAGGATGAATGGCCACAGGGCCGACACCAAAAAGGCCTTAGCTGGTACCAATATGGACTCACTAGACAAGCCAGTTGCAGCGCATGCAGCATCCCACAATCTAGATTTTGATTCCTGCAAGACAACCAGAGTGGTGAAAGCCTTAACACCATCCATTAATAATGCAGAACTAAGGCGATGGGAACTGGCCAACCAATACATAATAAAATCCAGATAGCCACCACGCCTCAACCTCCGATAACCACAATTAATTTTAAAATCTGCAGCCTACCTCTAGTTCGCTTTCTGGCCGCTAGGTTAACCAATTACCGTCCGCCATATTGCAGTACGGTGTCTTCTCTTCGCCCGATGAAGCCATGCGTGGCGAAACGTAGAGATTCGCACTTCCGTGCAAAATGTGTTCATCCTTTTCGTGCGTGTAACTATCTACCTCCATGATACTCTGTGAGTACATGTTTCTATCTAATTTTAAGATGTAATTAGTTGCCTAGCGGCCTTTGTTTCCCTATATCAAACACATGTAAGAATAAATGTGTGTATCAATATAATTATAAATGATAACTCTGTATATAATAATTTTTGAAGATCATACTTATTTTTCAGTTTGAGTACATAGAATTCTTTACAAAACAGTATTCCTTCTGGTAATCAGTTTACTTTTGAAGCGACACCATCACGTCCACTTATAAATTACATTAATGCTCCCCCCCCCGCGATTTTTAACACTTTACCATTAAGGCCTAAAAGCACTAGTATTCGCCCGCACCTTTGCCATTTGCTGTTTATTTCTATGTAAGGATAATATTTTAGCATGTAAGATGGTGAAGACGAAGCTATAATTGTGAAGCAGTATTTACTTACGCCCATGTGTTTATCCAGTGTGTATTATACGTGTATAACTGCCTTTGTAACATTTATTAACCTACACCAGTGTTTGTTTACAAATACGGCCGAGTGCCTCACCAGTAGTGCCAATCCCGTGCACCGACTCTAAGTGCACTAAACAGCGATCAGGGGAGATACACACCTAAATATAAATTGTACTGTTTGTTATTGATTAGAAATATGTTTTTTGTTACATATATATCCCTGTTAATTAATTATTGTGTTAAAAGGCAATACACACATTTATAATTCAAGTCGGGAAGTTTATTTTTGTAACAGAGTAACCCAATGCCAAGAGAGAGTATTTTCTTTGTGCAAGTGTGGCACACTTGTAGATATAGATGCAGACAGCCTCGAGCGGCCCAGCTGCCATTTTGCTAACGGAACCTTCAGCCCTCCTCAGGGGTATATAAGGCGGGTGCTGCATCCAACCAATCAGTCGTCAGCGACTCGGCCTTCGGGCCGGGTCAGGCTAGTACTCCCAAAAGAATTTGCTGGCAGCTCCCCCTAGCTCCCGACTCTTGGCGCGCGCATGTGCACACACTCGCACACACACTCTCTCTCTCTACACAGTCCTACTCTGGGACTGGCTTCTTGCAAAGGGAGCTCCGAAATCCCCGGAGCTGGCTTCTTGCCTAAAGGTGCCATCCACTCAACCACCGAGGTAGACTTCTTACCTAAGGGAGTCTCTCAAACCTAAGAGGCGATTTCATGGAAAGGGAAACCCTCGTTCCCCCTACTGAGGTCAACTTCTTGCCTAAGGTAGTCCCTCAATTTCCGAGGCAATTTCTTGCAAAGGGAAACCCTCACTCCCCATTCTAAACACTCTAGAGATGTGTTGAGGTGCAGGGAAGGAGGTGGCGCCGTCTCACATCTCCCTCATCGTGCATTTGAATAAGGGAACACACCCTAGATAAAGCCAGTTTAAGTGTTAGTATGCACTCGCTCACCTCGTAAAGATATTGAACGTTACGGAATGTAGTAACCTTACCCCGGGATCAGAGAGATCGCCGTACAATTACCAGCAACCCAACATTGCTCGTTAGTCAAGTATCGTCAACGGCCGCAGCACCAAATGTAAAGAGGCTATTCAGTATAAAAAATGTCTTGGGATCTAAGAGGTGATTACCATACAGTTTTGGCCACAAGTAAGGCCTTAATTCTTGCTCAGGATTCAAACGGCCCGGAGTGCTATGTAAAGTCGTACTCATCAGAGTATGCCTTGTGGTAATTTATGTTATTATCAACGTATCATATCATTATGTTGTACCTTTGTTGTCGGATCTCATATTGAGACTCCAGTGTTACAGAGTATGTCATCAAGCTGTGTTTGACTCAAACCGTTATTGTAAACCATGTACCCAAGAAGTGTTATATTCATCATGCTGTGGCAAGTACTGTTAACTTGTGTTCATGAATATAAACACCGTATGAAAATGAATTACTCTGCATTTCTCCTTTTATGAGATCCTCTTGTGTACCAAACCTTGATACCGAATACAAGGCGAGATATCCCAGTAGTCACTCGCTGGGTCAAGAATAACTTACCAACTACTCTAGAAGATTCACACCAATCTCTCGTGCTCCTTAACCAAAAAGATCTTCTAAATAGTACATACACTGCTCACATTCAGCAATTTTACTTGCAACCCAGCACATCTAGCATAGTGGGATTCGCATCACTTTATCCAGTAGAAAAACTGTACGTTATTTTTTGAATGAATCAAAAACACATGTTCCTATTTTTTATACTACTTCGGGGTTCTATGGTGCTGTCTGTCAAATACAAGTAAAAATTGTAAATGTGGGTAGTAAAGATATGTGTAAGTCTATTAAAAATACGTTTACTGGCTGCAGTATATTCATTTTTCACAGTAGATAGTGTTAAACCATCTATCTAGAAACAGGGGGAAAAAAATGTTAAAATTCATTGAAAACTTTGGCTGTAGGAGTGATTTTGTGCTGTGTGTGGGCGGTAGAGCAAAGACAGCCGAGCTGGCAACGCTGTGTTGCGTAACAGACATGCACCTATATCCTCATCCTGGCGGCTGACGAGTTAACAAGTATCTACCTAGTTACCTAGTCCACATAACGAGGCAGGAGACAGCACGGTTACTAATTCACAGATAGTACTTTGTGTGTCTGTCAGAATGCTCTACCTTGCAGCGTGCTTTACCGACCCAGTGTGATTATTTTCTGTCGCGTACAGTGATAAAAACAGTGTATCTGTAAAAATAAATAAGTTATTTATGTAGTTTTTACAACAAATTTATTAATATAAATAATATGATTCCCCGGTGCTAAAAACGCTTGAGTGCAAAGTATTTGTAACAAGCAGCAACCAGTTTGTTTCAAGAGCGCGGCAGCCTGTAAGTTACAATGGCCGCCACTTCGCGAATTTATTATTTTATCAAAAAATAGATCGCAGGCTTTCGCGGCCGTTGTCTGCATTTTCTTGGCTTGTGGGTGTGAGCCGCGTCTGAAGATTGTCTTGCGACGTTTCGGACCTGCAACTCTTACATCTGCCAGTTGGTCTCCGACTCCGACTACCTGATGACGGCAGCTGCAACGACTGCCGAAACGTCGCAAGACAATCTTCAGACGCGGCTCACACCCACAAGCCAAGAAAATATTATTTTATCGTAATCTCGCGAACTTTTACTTCAGTTGTCATTACTTTTTTTTTAAATGGAAATTTTCTAAATTTTCATGGAGGTGCGGGAGAGAGACAGAATGAAAGACAGACTCGGCAGTGTATATCATCACATCGCACTTGTTGATGCATGCGGGCGGGCAGCCTAACTCACTGGGCACGCACTTGACCAGGTTACACTGGCAGTTTTTAAATTTTTTCCATCAATTTTTTTTTTCTTTTACAGCCGCAGCTTACCTAATGATCGTAACTGCAAGATGTTATTGTTGTAGGCTATCATACTTTTTTACAATTACCTCTATTTCTGACGGAACACGCCCGAGGAATTTACCTTTTTCTTGTGTGGAGGGTGGGGGGGAAGGCACTATATGGTTGGCTTTAACGAAACTTTGATAGAGTAAACATTTTCAGGTCCCAAGGCATTTCGTTAAATCGGGGTTCTACTGTAACTACTAAGTAAACAATAATTTCTGATGCAGGCCCTACAAAAGCAAAACAAACTGTACCATCACCTCCCATCATATGGGCTAACCTCACTAATAGTGATGGTTACTAACAATAACACAGGAACAAAAGTGGGCTACGACACCCTAATACTCGCAAGGGCTCCTAGGATATGATTTAACCTCAATCCAAACAAAGATAGAACTCATAACCTCAGAACAGTAATAGGTACCAGTTAATAATCAGCAACAGCAGCAAGCAAAATCATATTATATTGAAATCATAAAGAGGTGATCTATAGATTAGCTTGACAGAAAATATAGCAAATTCCGGGTTCAATAGCAACAGTGATTTATTCAATCTCAACCTAGTCAATTACATAACCTCAAAGATTTTACAAACTCAAATTGTCAACAAAACCATAACTTTAGAAATGAAAGTACAAAGTCCAAAAGTTACAAAATTACACTAAACATTAAAATCCCAAAATATCTGTTGACAGGCATGCAAATGGAATCAATTTTAAGTGTGCAATATGGAACATTAAGAAGCCCTAGACGAGAATCCTGAGAAGGATGTAGCAAAGGCAATAATATAAACAAAGATGCTAGCCCTATCCTTACAGGAAACTAACACTCACAACATGTGCTACCCGAGTCTCATTCCTCAGTATCAAACCCTAACATGAAATTGTGGGGACACACGCCTCTAAATAAAATTACTTAAAACTCGGGGGATACTCGTCCCTACACATAATCACAAACACCAGCATAACCTACCGCAGTAGTATGCACAATCAACTAACCGTAGCAAAGTCTTTAAGCGGGCACATTAAGTGCATTAGAAATATCAAATCTCATATATCCGCCATTATTTACATTCTCTGTCTGTAAAAGTCAGCCCTTCAAATTACACGCCTACAAAAATTACTTAATAAACTAACAAAACTAAACTATAGAAGTTATATGTCTGGCTCTCTCTCTCTTAATTAATTGCTGAAAAACACAGAAGTTACCAGAATTTAAATATTAAAAACCCGATCGCGAAAGTTACTTTAATTTACTGGTCAAAGTGAAAAACAACAAACAGCACAAAACACGAACGAAGCAATAGGACTTGGGCCATTATGCTACAGGACTTCAACTCAAGAAAAATAATTAACTAAATAGGAGCCAAAAATTAATCAAATACAAGTCCTGCAGCATAACAACCCATTCCACATTTACGATGACAATAGACAATAGTAACACTTATATTTCACTGGAAGCCGACCGAACCCACATACTAGGAAAACACGAGTATATACACAAAAGGCGAGCCTGAATATAAAATCAAAAATAGTCCGCCCAACATGGCACAGCAACAATAACAAATTAAATAACAATAAAATAATTATTACCATTAAACCTGAAATTACATAAGAAAAGCATAATACTATTATTACACTAGACCCCCAATTTTACGAACCCTGGATTTAACGAAGGTAGCGATTCTACGAATACAACCTCAAGAACCCTCAAAAAATAACAAAATTCTATGAAAAAAAAATATTAAGGAATTACATTGACAATGAATAAAACATACATTATCTAATTCACTGCATTAAAATATGAATTGTAGAGTTGCAGTTATTACTTGGTAAGTCACAATATTAAAAATAAAACAAAAATAGTGAAAATCCATTAAAAAATGTGACAGTGACAGTTTGAAAACCACGAGGCGGCTGCGTTGCCTGTGGCAAGCCGGCCGGCCTGTCTCCATCAACTACGACGTATTAGGATCTATACTGAGGTCGTACTATAGCCGCAAAGTTCCAGAGCATGCACATATGCTCAAACTATAGTACAGCCTCCCTCTAGGCTGTTTCAAGTCTTGTATGTCTCTCGCCTGGCGCCGAATGCGTTTACTTTTTTACACGAACCACAAGATAGTAATAGCGTGATATTTTTCTTTATCGGGTTAACGCCACACGTAGGTACATAAAAACAATTAACTTGGCATATAATTTGCTTAAACAATGCATTACTGCATGTCGTAAAACGTGCATTTCACAATTGAGCATGATAATAGCACTACCTATTTACCATGTGTAGAAACATTCGTCTCGGGGTATGTCGAACTTGGAAAATAAATGGACGTTCGTGTATTATGTAATCCCGGAACGCCTAATTTATTTTTACCGCATATACTGGCTGTGAAAGTGATTATTTTCAAACACTTGTACATGTAATTCTCGACGATTTTAGGTAAGAGTGTCACAAAATGGCGTTTTTGGAACATTGAACGTCAGAATATGTTACGGTGCCGTTATCTATCTCCCATCTTGTGAACATTTATACAGATGCACTATCTGTCCGCTCTGCACACTACATATATCTACGTTCTTGTACAGTTCGTCAAACGTCGAGGGATTATTTTGACGTTAAGTTACATAAAACTGCACAATGAATAAATACATCCGCTTTTTTCCTTCTTGCTTTCGTGAATAATTTACAAGGACATTGTGCTAGTAAGGAATGCCTACTTTTTTTCCATTAAACGCTACGCTAATCAGGTTATTCGCTTGCAAGAAGGCACTCGACAGCTCGGTTTTCTTATTTTTTTTAAGGACAAGGGTCAGTCATATCTATTGTTTAGTGGTGTTATTTTGATCGTAAGACGTCTGCCTATTGATATAAATTTATATTTCAACTATCACTTGCTTCATTTTTCTATTAAATGCTACAGAAGTCTGTCTATTCGCTCGAGAGAAGACACTCAAAATCTTGGTTTTCTCATTTTTTTAGGAAAAGGATCGGTCATATCTATTATTTAGCGGTGTTATTTTGATCGTAAGACTTCTGCCCATTTATATAAATTTATATTTCAACTATCACTTACTTTATTTTTCCGTTAAATGCTACGGAAGTCGGGCTATTCGCTTGAGAGAAGACACTCGGAATCTCAATTTTCTCATTTTTTGGGGACAAGGGTTGGTCATTTCTACTGCTCAACACTGTGACGTCTGGCTACTGATATCAATTTATGTTTACATTATTACGTTAATTTACCGCAAAACGCTACGGGACATGTTAGCTCTGTTTGCCTGGGAAACTGAGGCAACCCTTCGTGGACGTGCAACAAAAGGGAAGCCAGGCGAGGGTTGCCTAGCACGTGTTCATTGCTTCATTCCCGTGCAATGTCGCGGCGAGGAGCGTGTCGCTCAAGTGGACACTGGGGCTACGCATTTGTCCATTCAAGGAAGCTTTTGGTCTGCCTTGTTAGAGAATAAGTCATTTTTGTAAACAAAATTATGCAATTCTTTAGTTCTTCAGTTTTGTGTGGCGAACGGAGAAATTGTTCATTGTTCTCGTTAACAGCGTAGCTCCATTTCAAACTATCTCGGTTCTCTTGGACGTTCTGATTTTGGGTACTGGAGAAGCATTTTTGAATGCAAGCCATGTCCAGAGTTCTGGATTATGTGTTGTCAGCCCTGAAATTTCGCAAATGTATACAATTATATCAATGATATTGTTGTATACAGTAATTCGTTTGAGGAGCACTTAGTGCATCTTAGGGAGGTTTTAGGTTGTTTTCGGACGGGCAGATTGACTGTAAATCCGAAAAAGGTCAGGTGGGCCTCTACATCCATTAAATTCCTGGGTTACATGACGTCGGAAGGTTGGTTGATGATGGACCCTAGTCGGGTTAGCCCCGTTGTGAACTTCTCCGGCCGAAGTAAATGAAAAGAGTTTCACGCTTTATCGGTATGATGGGATACTACACATGCTTTATTCCCAAGTTTGAAGAACTTACCGCTCAGTTGAACTTGTTGAAGCGGATGAATGTGCCGTTCGTGTGGGGTGAGTCGAAAGAGCAGAGTTTTGAGAAATTGAAGGCAGGGTTAGCCGCTGCTCTGACTCTGTATTTACCGGATTTTTTCAACGGTTTGTGTTAAATATTGACGCTTCCAGTGTGGCTTTGGGTGCGGTTCTCGATCAGGTGCGTGGCAGCGAGGTGTTACCGGTAGCCTTCGCTAGTCGGGCCCTGACCGAGTCCGAAAGGCAGTTGAGAGCCTTAGAGATGGAGGCTCTGGCTTGTGAGTGAGGGACAGGCAAGTTTGATTCATACCTGAGAGGAGTTGAATTTTATCTTTGTACAGGTAACATAATTATGTCAAATTTCACAGTATTTTGCGGGTCACATTTTTTAGGGGTCCTAAAGTATAGCACACAAGCAGAATCAAAACACACCTAACAAAACTGACACAGAAAGGACAAGAAATGATCAGCTATCACGAGAATCACGAGATGTCAGAATTAGTTTCTCATATTGCTTCCACCCGCCACCCACATGCTGTACTTACTCGCATAATCGTCGCACCCATTTTTTGAGGTATTGAATATCGAATTTGGTATTTAAGATTCTTCCCATAATCGTCGTACCCTAATTTACTGACGGCGACTGAAGCGCGATTGGCCGGCATGCTGCTCACACACGAGTTAACACCAGTACAATAAATGTGACAGCATGCTCTCATGTGGCATGCGATCCAGGTTTCACCAAATAGGTATATATCACTGTTCCAACCTTGAGTGGCATGTCCTAATTGGCAGTGTGGGAGGAAGGGAAGGAATGTGAGTGTGTGGAAGATAAGATGCTGTAACACCACAGTTTTATCTCATCGCGTTGGAGTGGAAAGTAATACCGGTAATTGCAGAGTGTGAGAAAGTTTATTTATTGAAAATATGGGTAAATACAATTCCAGGGTGGCCACCACAACTGAATGTTAAAATTCATGCATTTTTCCAGGTTTTGAAAGTCAAAAATTTAGTTTTTCAAGGAATTGTCTAAATGACTAAACTGTAAGACTATACACATTTAAACACTACTGTGGGATATAATGACTTATTGTAGACAATCCCCAAAATACCACTACGTAACTACATATCTACACACACATTTAAGTTACACATAAGACCACAATACTAAGAAATCTTACATTTTACTACAAAACAAAGAGGTAAGATTTAACCGTTGGAAATCATTACAACATTTAATGGTTTTAGTAGGCCAATACAACACACAAATAACGTAATGGAGGGTACACATGTAGGCATATAAAACCAAATTGGTTAAATATAAAGTTTAGCAACTCATCGTGTACCAGCCAAACTACTGATTTTAGACATATAGTTTACTGATGAAACATGTTTCTAGTGATGTTCTAACTAGTGCTAAGTAAAATTTTTTTGCTAGGTTAGGTTTTTTAGGTCTGTTAAGCAAAGTTAGGTTATCTAACCTAACTTATACCTAAACTAACCTAATCCAACTTGGCCTAACCTAATCCAACTTGGCTTAACCTTATCTAGCTTGGCCTAACCTTATCTAGCTTGGCCTAACCTTGTCTAGCTTGGCATAACCTTATCTAGCTTGGCCTAACCTAATCTAGCTAGGCCTAACCTAATCTAGCTTGGCCTAACGTAATCTAGCTTGGTATAACCTAATCTATCTTGGCCTAACCTAATCTATCTTGGCCTAACCTAATCTATCTTGGCCTAACATAATCTATCATTGTCTAACCTAATCTAACTTGGCCTAAGCTAATCTAACTATGCCTGACCTAATCTAACCGAAACTAACTTAAATTAACTTTACCCTAACAACCTAACCTAAACTAACCTAAAAAAATAACCTAAAATAAATTTTTTTAAATGTAGGACCACTTAGAATGTCACTAGAAACATTTTTCATCAGTAAACTATATGTCTAAAATCAATAGTTTGGCCGATACACAATGAGTAGCTAAACTTGATATTTACCCAAAATTATCATTAGAACACTAACACTATATTGTTTATTTCAGCTGTGAAATCAAAATATTTTGTAGAGGAAAAAATGTAATAAATTAAGCTTCGTTGACCTTTCAACGTTCGCCATGATAACTGTGAAATAAATTTTTCACGTCATATTTAAGGAAATATGCGTGAGTATTAATATTTTTAAAGTACAAAAAAAAAGGGATAGAGAAAATCTTAGAATTTTAATTCTATTTCCATGCACTCCGTTTGATTCCAAAACTGGGATACGGAGCATGGCAATAATACCCTTGAATGTATTCATTCGTGTTTTGGAGTTATATACCGTATAAACCCACGTACCACCCGCACATTTTTGTGAAAATATAAGTTTCTGAAAGTGGGGTGCGGGTGGTACATTGGTCAAACTGCACTTGAGCCGTTTTTGCACTGACGAAAAAGCACTGCCGTAGTACAACTTGTCACCTTTATCCTTAAGCAAGATATTGTGCGAGGTAGAGTGAACCCTAGATTTTTGACGAATGACTTAATTCACGTAACAGCTGTGATAACCATGTGGAATGATGTCAGCCGCGCGGCTGTGTTGTGCACTGTGCAGACGGTTGAAGATAGGATGGAAT